>VYZQ01021588.1:0-47609 GCA_013400655.1 Mystacornis crossleyi
GGGGCACATCTCTATTCTTTTAAGTGCTGTCTCAGGTGGCAGGAACAGCTGGCAGAGCAGGGCCCACAGTCACCACTGTTGGAAGGGCTCTCAAATTTCCAGGTCACTGCTCCCTCAGTGCTGCTGTCTGCAGGTGCCCAATGGTATGGCCTGCTGGATGCTGCAGGAATAAAAGCATGTGTCCAGAATATGTATGTATTTTACTGATTAAGTGGTTTGTGCTGTCCCTGGGGAGTGGCGCAGGTCCGAGCAAGGGCTGGGAGTTCAAAACACTCTTCCCACCAGGCAGAATCTGTCCCTCTTCTACTGTGCCGTGGCTCTGTGAGGATTCAGGCTGTGTAAGCTGTGGGGTGCTCAGATTGGGGGTTTGGTTCAGCCGTTTTCTGGGTTTCAGAGCCTGGTTCTGCTCGCCTGTTCCGTGCATCAGGAAGCGTGTGAATTAATTTAGTGTTGGTTGGGTCCAAGGCTGACCCTTCAGGGCTTTTGCCTAAGCTGACGAGTGCCTACAGGCTTGGGTCCTGGTCCATAGTGAGCTCAAGTGTCCCATGGTTCTGCCATGCTTTTTCTTCAATATGATGCAGTGGGAGTGAAAGTCTCTGCACTATCATGCTGCTCCGTGCTACAGCTAATTAAAGTCATTGTGAAGGGCTTCGTAGTAATTGCAGATACTGTAAAATTTAGTTCTGTGGGGTAATTGGTAACGTAAGCCTGAAACAAGCTATCCTTAAGATGTTTTAGTTGGCATTTCTCAGTAGGTGCAGCCTTTACAAAGAAGGCTTTTGTGTGTGCAGCAGGACCAGAATTAATGGCAGCGTTTAGTCGTGCCTAAAGGAGTGTTTGCTGTGGCAGGTGGCAGGGCAGCCTAATGGATGATGCTTACATTCTGCGTGCTGCAGGAGGCTCCAGCAGCCGCTAACTGCACTACCTGATGAATGCCAGCTAAAGAGAGTGAAAGCCCCATGCCAAATCTCTCCAGGGCTGATGTATTAACATTTAAAATTAACATGGCCCCTTCAGCTCAGAGTGGGTCAGGCTCTGTTTGCTCCTACACGCTTAATATGCATTCTGGAGATTTCAGGCATCCTCAGATTTTTCAGTGGAATGCTCTATCTATAAATGGCAGATGTGAGGAAAATCCCAACGCCACAGAGACGTGCAGCTGCCCAGCCACGGGCTGGGTTGAGCTCTGCAGCGGGGGCTGCAGCTTGCTCCGTCTCTCTGCTCTGGAATGCTGCGATGGCCAGCAGAACCAGGCCAGCTCCAGGGCCAGCGCTGGAGTGCCTTGGGTGCCAAACGGCACAGGGTCATGCTTATGGGGCACATAAGCAGTTTAGGTTCCTAAGTCCCTGATTTAAATGAGATTTAGGTGCCAAACAGTCCCTGATGCATGTGAAAGTCCCACTCAACACCTCTCTGAACACTCAGGCAAGTAAAGACTACTGAAAATCTGGTCCTTAGACACCAATACAGCTGGTGTATCTGGAATTAACAGCTTAAAAAGAAGTGCTGACTCATGACTAAATGGAAGAGACATCTGGAAGAGCAAATATTGAAGACATTACAAAGAATCAGAGTAAGAATTTAATTCAAGGTTGATATTTCCAGCAGTAACTTTTTTTGGTCAACAGATGCAATTTCTGAACTCATATATCAGTAGTAAACTGATTGCTGATAACACTGGAGGACTCCAGTTTCCAGCTGATGACTCTGGGACTCTGTGGGGGTCCTCTCTGCTGTTCCAGGGGCAGCTGGGGTCAATGCCCTGCTCAGCATCACAACATGCAGCAGTAACAATTGGCTTGGAGGCCAAGGAAACATTTCTTGGACTGTTTAGGAAGGACAGCATAACACAATTATTTTAACCAATATGAAAAGCCAATATCCTTTGTTAATTAGCTGTGGGGCCAAAGCTCAGAGCTGAGGTGTCCCGTTCTGTTTTAATATTCACAGCATGACAGAGGTGATGAACACGCGAGAGCCGGTGATGGAGGAATTCGCGCTCAGCCAGACTCCTGAGGAAGAAGGAGGTCCTTCAAGCCAGGTAACTTTAGCAGAACTGAAAAGTGTCCTGAGTTGCTTATTAAAAGCAATTTAATGCAACCAATAACTGTCCATAGGGTGGATACTGAATTGCAGAGCATGGCTGCCAGAAGAACAAGCCCTGAAATATGTATTTGATCCTACTCGGGTTTTATTATTAAAAGTTAAGAGTTTGGCTGAAGTGTTTTGTGGGGTGCCAGGTCTGCAGGGCACACTGACAGCCGTGCCCAGATCCTGCAGGGATGCAGGCAAAGAGGCTGTTTGTCACCAAGGGTTCAGATCTGAGCAGCTACTGTGCGATGAAGACATCCAGCCAGTACTGTGCCAAGCTTTTATACAGCCACCCTTGAAATGAACTGAGTTTCCTGAGGCTCAGAGGGAGTTCCCTATTTAGAACAGAGACCATTTGAAATGATTGGGTAATTCCCAGAAATGGCTGTGGCATCACAGCAGCACCACTGGCCAGGGCCATTTGCTGGCAGGTGCAAGAGCATTTTCTGTCCCCAGGCAGTTCCACACACCCACTCAAGCACCCACCCGTGGTGCTCATTTCAGCAGGAGGGATCACGATGTCCCAAGCCCCGCCCTGTAGCAGCCCCCACACCACAGTTTGCGCTCTGTGGTTGTGCTTGTGACTGTCACTACCAGGGACAAGCCACGTAATGTGTCCTGGTGGACCTGAGCTGCCTCTCAATGTATAACATGGGAAGCAGACTCAAAGAACTGCTCTAGGAGCAGCCTGTTGCAGGTGAAAATCAAGCATTTGGAAGCCAGGGAAGTCAGAACAGAAATTTTGCAAATTCCTTTTGGATCACTTTGCATGTAATGAAAGGCTTTGTGCATTTAGAGAGCATACCATGGGCTTTCCCATGCCTCAGAGACTGCACAGGATGGATGCTGCTCACTCAAGGAGCACATTTTCAATATTCTTTTTCTTCTTTACCAAGTTCTGGGTTTTCAGTGTTGTTAGTGTATGCTGCCCAAACTGTGTCCCAGCTCCAACTCCACCTGTGTATTTAGGGCTGTTCTATGGTGTCTCTGATCATATGCTCCAGAGTTTTTTCCCCAGCTCCTTTACGTTTCCCCTCGGGGAGAAGGTGCTACCATCCACAATTTAGTGGTAGCCACCTGAGGCAAAAAAACCCCAAACAGAAATGAGATGTAGCACAAACTCAGTGACTCAGTGGGAAAACTAGGTTCCTTCCAGCAACTTCCAAGCACTCTGTCCAGGAGACCAGTTCTTCTCTTCCTGCAGTCTCCTGCCCACTCATCACATGCTCCAGCTTCTGCAGAAAAACACAGCAAGGCCTAACAGGCAGCTCTGCTTCCTGCCGGTCCTGACTCATTCCTGGAGGGACATGGTAAATACTGGGCTCTGTGGAAAAAAATTTCTGTGGTTGGTGTGAGAAAAGACCGTATGAGAATGACACAAACAAAAATAGTCACAGCTGAGGCCACACAGGTGCCTTTCCTAAATTTTCTTGCAGCTGTAATAATCGTCTCTCAGCACATTTTTAGATGGCTCAGTGTCATTTCCTCGGGCTTCAGAAAGCAGATGAAAAAGCAGAATTTTTGTTGTATTGCATCGCCCATCCAGGGGTTGCCAGCAGGCTTGGGGATGGGGTGGCTGTCATGCAGCCCTCCGCCACCCCAGCAGGCTGCACAGTAGCCAGGGAAGAGGTCACTGTCACCTGCCTGTGCAGCCATGGGAGAAAATACAGCAATTTGCCCACAGTTTTACAGCTGTTTTCTGGCAGCTGAGCTGTGAGGCTCAGGGAGCTGGGCTCCACCGTGGCTCTGCAGAGGAGGGCATGGCTACTCAGGGGGTCTGTGGACCTGTCCTGCCCAAGGAGACCTTGTCTCATATTTCGTTTCCAAGTAGCAGGATTGTATTAGCCACTTCTTAAAAATTCCTCCCAGTCAAGACAGATGCCATAGAAATAGCTTTTCAAATTATGAGCAGCTCAGGAGAAGTCTGTGTAATGGGAAGTTGGGCAGCTCTTTTCTGATAGGCAGCATAAGCAGCACTGCTTGGTCAAGATGAGTTATAAACTGTGGGTGCAGCTGAGGGTGGCATCAGAAAGATTTGCCTTCAGTGATTCACTTGGTCCAATTGTACTGAAGGGGCTTGCTCACAAAAGAAATCTTTTCCTAATTGTGTCTCATTTTATAACACTGAACAATACGCAACATTTCTCACCTTTGTATAGATTTGCAAAAGGTATTGAATCCCTGTGACACTACCATGGGGAGCAAGGATGTGAGGATGAGGGTTATTGTCCTTCCCTATCTTCACAAGTCAGATACTGGCATCACAGCAATGTTAAAAATGTGCTTGCTGCTTCGTACATGCACAGCCCATCCTGAGCTCTTGCCTCCCATACCAGCTCTGATGCCAAGTGGGACAGCTGAACCCTCATGATGATGAAGGAAGGTTTCAAAAGCCATGGATTAAACACTTCCAGTGGGTTATGACACCCTCAGACCCCTGTCAGTGTCCTGGGGGTTGTGCCTACCTTTATGGTGGTTAGGGAATATCTGTGTATTTCTGCCCGTGCTCACAGCAGGAGTTGTGCTGAGACTGGCTCACACAACCAGCAGGGCTTGATCAAGCAGAGAGCCTGATTCA
This sequence comes from Mystacornis crossleyi, assembly GCA_013400655.1. NCBI lineage: Eukaryota > Metazoa > Chordata > Aves > Passeriformes > Timaliidae > Mystacornis > Mystacornis crossleyi. Next base: position 4,670 of record VYZQ01021588.1, read on the forward strand.
GTGGTGAACATGGTGCAGATGTGTGGGGAGGTTCCCACCAGCACACAGCAAACCTGTGGCAGCCTCTAAAGTTAAACTGGGATCATTCTTGCTCTCAAGCCCTGGTTCGGTCCCCTCACATGCACCATGATTTTATTGTTAGAAATGAAATGTGATGAAATAAAATAAAAATAAAACTCAGCTAGCATGGAGAGATTTGTAACTTGTTAGGGCAGGTATATGGAAGTTGGAGAATCCAAGAGAAAAAGTTTCAGTAAAGTAACAACAGAGTTTCTTATCGTAATGTCCTGGCGGAGCTGGAATGATTTTTCTTCCTTAAATAAAAAAACAAAAACACCCCAAAACACACACAAAAAAAACCCCCACCACAAACAAAAACAAAAACCAGAAAAAAACGATTCAAAACAAAGTACCCTGAGAGATTTAAATGATCCAGCGATCTTGAAAACAGGAAAGCACTTTTACATGTTACAACATCCTTCACGAAAAAGCTTTAGTTCAGCTTCAAGCTCTAACCACTGTATAGTGTTTGACCTGCAGCTTCAATGTGACAAATGAAAATAAATAGCTGGCATCATTCTCTGTGTAAAGATGTTCTCTGGGGCTGCCTGTTTTGCATGAATCCATCATAAAATACAGTGTTTCACACTGCAGAAAATATCTCTGCATAATGGTGGCTTCTTAATAAACTGTCACTGCAAGAAAACGTGAATATCATATCAGAGCAAAAGGACAGCAGCCAGAAGGGCTGCAGCAGCCATTTAGCTTAGCCTTACAGCAATGACTTCTGTGTCCCAAAACCCCATCAGAACTGAAACACGGGTGTTTGGCAGCGTAACAAATTTTGTCTCCCAAGTTTCCATTTTCACTCATGTCAGATCACGTAAGTTAAGGCAATCATCTCCTCAACACACCGGCAAGAAAAGTGGGTTCTCTGCTTGGGAAGGGACAGCATGTGCAGAGGAGAGTGTGCTGAGACCTACAGCCCCTCTGCACCACGCTTGGCTGCAAGGAGCTGGGTTTCAGCTGCTTTTGAAATCCCCCTGTGCAGGGCTGTTGTTCCACAGCAGTTGGAAGAGGATTTTTTAATGGATATGTGAGTGCATGTCAAATGTAGAAAGGACATACTCTGCTTGCTCTGATTATAGATCCCTGCGCAAAGCTTTGATGTGCATTCCCCAAATGTCTCACCAGGCCTTCCCAGACTCACGTGAGAAGTACCCCAAGCTGTCCAAAAGACTGCCTTCGATCGTGGTGGAGCCGACCGAGTCTGGGGAGGTGGAGAGCGGGGAGCTGCGCTGGCCTCCTGAAGACCTCAAGTCAGCGGAGGACAAGGGTCTTCATGGTGATCAAAGAGTCTGTGTCCAGCAACAGCAGCAGCAGATGGATCTCGAAGGTCTGAATAATTTTCATCCTTGTTCCCCATAGGAAAATAGCTGTTTCATACCATACTGTGCACTGAAGTTAAGAGTGAGCCAAACAACTGCAGGCACTTGAAGGTGCTCAGAAAACATTTGCACTGGAGAAGTCCTGCGGACTGAAAATTTCCTTGTAGCTTTTGAGCAATGGTGTTTTCATCCACATCAGTCACTTGCATGGCCAGCAGGCAGCCAGTGCACTGCCCATTAGCAGATCACTCTCAGGAACAGTAATCCTGGTCAATAGCATGTATCTATCCCTGTCTCCTGGCCTAGAAGTGAAGTGTTTGACACCTGCACGTTTTCAAAGCATCCTGGTGTCTCAGGTGTGTGCTAGTGCAGCAGGAAATCACAGATACGTACCCCTGACTAGCAGTGTCACTGTGAGGTAAATACAGTTAAAGGTAAGACCTTGTCTAAGTGTAGTTTGCACAGGAAGCGTTCCAGTGGGAAACTGGTCTGTTTATTTCCTTTTTTTCATCTCAGTGTTGTCCTTTCCTCTTATAGAGTGACCTGGTTTCCATTTCAGTGCACCAGCATTTGCCACCCAAACACCCAGACACAGCAGCCAGGACAGGGTGCAAGATGTACCTCCCCTTCCCTTCAAAGGGGCGATGACAAATGGTCTTGAAGTGTAAAATCACCTGCTGTTCCAGTTGGCATTTCTGAATGGTGACAATCCACAGGGCTTGATGATTCAAGAAGAAATATGAGCCAAATCTATTTCCTGACTTCCAGGTTACATTTTGCAGTTTCTGTGTTGGTTTTGTGCCTTGATTTAGATTCATTATGTCTTCAGGCCTGACAGCTTAAGCAGATTTCAGAGACCAGGTACCCTTCCCATGACAGTGGCTCTCCATAGGGATCACTTCATCTCACTAGTATCTGACCTGAGGTCTCAGGTTCCCTGTAAAGTCAGACTGTGATGCACTCAGAGTTCCCTACTCGAGGTTTAACTACTGGTTTGCAAGCAGAGAAGATTTCTCTTATGAGATCTGATCACCCTAGCAGATCAACTGTCAGGTAGAGCAGGGAATCAAAGGCTGCACCCATATGGGGAAATAAATACTGACAAGCTGTTTCTTTGCAGATACCTTAGCACACCCAGCTCAAGAAGTGGAAGGCAGTACAGATACTCTGGAAAGCAGAACTGAAGAGAATGAGTAGGAACTCCGTGGCCTCAGAAGTGAAACTTCATTGTGAATGTTGTTGGAAAGCTAAAACACTCTGAAGACATGTCAAAAGTAATCTGTATTTAAATCTGCAAGGGTTTTATTTAGTTAGTACCTGGTAAGAAGCGTCTGGGCTTTAGAACTGTTCTTCTAACATTTTGATTTTCGGGCTGGGATTCATACTATTTGTTTTATTTCCCCTTGGGAAACAATGGGATGTGTTAGGAAATATAAGGCTGTCAAGGAAAAGATGCTCCTGATTTTAATTAGTGCATTTCATTGGTTTTACCTTTTTCAAGAAAGGCTGCTTTCAGGTATCAACAGCAGGACAAAGGGGTTGCGTTTCTACAGGAGGAATGTCTTAAATCTAAAAATTTCTTTTTTTAGCCATTTAAAACTAGCACTGTGATATTATGGACAATAGATGTAAAATAATGTCACCAGTTGATTTTGTAACTTTTGTATAGAGACGCAAGGGCAAGGTTTGCCTCCAGGCTGCCACCCTGGGGCAGCCCAGAGCAGTTCTCTCCCTTTGGCTAACCTGTGCATATTTGGATGAACCAGCCTTTCCTTAGCTGCCTTTTCAGCAAGGCTGATGCCTTTTGGAAGCGCTTTCTCGCTGTACCTTGACGAAGCGATGAGCTGCTCGCTGGTGTTTGTGGCGTGAGGCTGTGTTGGGCTCGGTTGGGTGGATCGTGCTGTTCGTGCAACTCTGTGGGCCAGGTCCAGCCGTAGTGTGGGGTGCATTTCTCGCCCCTAAAGCCAGTGAGATGGCTCCTGCTTCCCCCAGGGCTGGCTTTGTCCCACCTTGTTAGCAGAGGTTGTTGCGACATTACTTCTTTGGTATGTTTGGTGTATAGCGTAGGTGCAGAGGCACAGCTGCTCCTCCCTTGCCCTGGGCTGGGTGCTGGTAGGGGGTAGGTGGCAGGAGCTCCACAGCCCATCCCAAACCTGTCCTCTGCTCTGCCTGGCTTCGGGTTTGCCCTGAGCCACCTGCAGTAAGAGAGGTGCAGGAGAGCCGTGGAGGAAGAACAAACACCTGCCTCCCGCCCGCCCAAGTTGGCACTGCTGGCAGGAACACGTGTGCCAAGGGGTGCCCTCCTCACCTGCAGCACGGCCCCCTCAGCTTTGGTTGTACCATCACCTCCTGGAGCCCAGAGCTCATGGTGGGACAAGCTGTCTCTGGACACCTCTGCCCTCCAGTGGATTTTCCTTGGGAATTTGGGGGTCATTTTGACAGGAGTGAATCCCTTCCTGCACAGGGACCTCCCAGAGACTCCCTCCCACTGTCCCAAGAGAAGCACCGAGCTCAGCCCAAACCATGACCCGTTGGATGGGCTGGTGGAGGGGTATGCTGCCTATACTGAGAGGGGTTTGACTGTGTCAGTGACGCGTGTCCCGTAAGCTGCAAAGCTGGTTTTCTCCATCTCTGCAGGGCTGGATGGGGTCTGTACTTCCAATTAATGTTGCATCCAGAAGAAGCTGCTCGCTGTAGGTGGAGCGAAATAACAGGATTTCTTCCAGCATTAACTCCTAAGTTGACTTCTAAGTGCTTTCTTTTCTCCAGTAATAATTTTCGCTAACAACAACTTTTAATTGTGTGATGGTCGATAAAATTTACTGGCTGGATGTATTAATAAGTTTATACCTTCTTAGCAACCAAATTTAATATATTTACTTACAAAGAATTCTGTGCAATGAATGTTTATTACAAAGGAAAGAGACTATTTTACTTCAAAGCAACAATTTGTGTACAAAACTATAGCTCATTATTTGGGGTGTTTAGGATCTAGGACCCTTTTTATAAGCAGTGTAGTACAGTATAGTGTGATACTTAAGTTAAACTTTGCTCTCTCAATCTATATAACAATCTGTTTTGCCTTCTTGATGTAGACTTTCTTGCCTACACTGTTAGAATTACTTTGTTGGGTGACTGGGATTCTGGTCAGAGCACCGAATTTCACCAGAGTAACTGAAGGTTTCAAGAGCACCTCCTAAATCTGGCTGCTGTCCCTGTCAGCCCCTTCACTGGCGACGGTTTTCTGGTAAAGCCAGTGAAGCAAGAACAGGCTGGAGCTACGTGTTGGCACACAAGCAGTGAGGGAAGGGAGGTCCCAAGCTCGGACCCACTGTGGCAGGAGGGGAGAGCTGTGCTGGCGAGGCAGCTGGGCTGATGGGAGGTGCTCTTTAAATGCTGCTTTTGCATCGACTGTCAAGAAGTTTTAGAAAGCTCTGGGGAGAAAACAACAGCAGTGACGACATATTTTTAGCTGTGTGATTTCCTTCCAATCTGCATCTTCCCAGCTCTGTGAGGAATGACGTTAGATGTATCACCTAATTTGCTTTTTGCTTTATAAAAGGAAAAACAGTTGTTTGAAACACTTCCCCCAATTTTCTGTGCTCTCTATCTGCTTTCAGACGCTCCCTCCCTTCCTGCTCTGGATGGCCCTTATCCTATTTCCACCTGAGGTCAATGGCACTTCCCTAAATATGTTTCCCAAAGAAACGTTTAACTAAATTCTACATACACCCTGAAAAAATGCCACGCAAGCACCGCTACTTTTTTCATCCTTGCACATAAAGCTGCAGCTGGTATAGAAATCCCAGATTTCCTTCTTCCAGCCTAATTACTCCTCTCTTTCCTTTCTCCTCTTTTGTGCTGCTCCCCTGGAGTATTTTACCTGAAGCAAATGGTTGCTTCAAACAAAAGCTTTCTCCTAAAGCTGTGTGGCCTCAGTTTAACAACTGTGCAAAGCCAAACTCCTCCTCCCATTTTTATTTTTCTGACCATGGGCCAGAGGCCCTGAAACAGGAGAGTAAGATAGAGAGAAAATTGTTTTATACAAACAAGCCCTATTTATTCAACTTGCAGGTCTGTGAATGTCCACTTACTTTGTCTGTGTGGAAGTGTTGTCTCTCTAATAAACTCAATAGGTGTTTTGTATTTTTTTCTGGATTAAAAGCTTTGTAGAAACTAAAAAGAAAAAAAAAAGACATTCAGTCATATTTTTCTAGTCTAGCTTGTAGATTATTTCATGTAGTGCAGAAAGGAAGTTTTATGGAGTAAGACATGGTTGAATTTTGCTCTACTTCAGTTCTTTCTAATTTTGTAAAATGCCACCTGTACATAATACTCAACTAATGTATGTCTTGTAGATGTATTACACCATTTAGCCTATTAAATGCATATACCGAACTGATTGGAAGAAGCAGTGTATCCACAGTGTCTTTGTTTAAACATGGAAAGGGTTATATGTGGTGCTGTGTGTCCTACCACTAATACAGGGAATGCAGCCCACTCTAGGGCTGCCTTTGCTCCATGCAAATCCTCACCCAGGCCATCCAAACCACATGCTCCTCCACAGATAAATTCAGATTTACATCAGTGGCAGCTGCCATTGCCATCTCTTTCCTGCGAGCCCTTCCTTGACCAGGCAGCTCAACACTCTCTGCTTCTGTTTCAGGATTTCCTCTCTGCCCTGCTCGCCCCGCTGGTGCCCTGCCTTGCTGTGCTACCAGAGCCCATTGGCTCATCTTCATTCACCTTTTAATGCAATGCACATTTTTAACATTTTCTGGAAAGGCAGTTGTGGAGCCCAGCAGGAACTCACATTACTGGAAACCTACACCCTGGGCAAAGAGAGCAGGGTCATGTGGCAGAGAAGATGAGAGGCAGAGATAGTCTGCCAGTGAACAACCAATTTTTTCCCAAAACGTCAAGTTGCTAAAAAGCAAATGATCAGATAACTGGAGGGTGAAACTGCATCTTACTTAGCCAGCTCAAAAGCAGCTGCTGCTCTCTGAGATGGGTAAATCAGCATGACAAAGGCATTGATGGGGTCAAAGCCAGTTCCCTGCCACTGCATGGCTGTGCCGACTGGGCAGTGGTGGCATGGCAAGGGGAATTTGCTGTGTCCCAGGCTGGGGCAGTGAGCCAGCTTTTACGCTGCTTGCAAACCTGATGCTTAATGTCACTCAGAACTGGAGTTTCCGTGCACCATGCATGGAAGATCTCATGTCCAGGCATACATTACTCCGAGGGTGGGATGGCAGAGGGACTGACACCGCTGTCTCCTCACCTCCCTAGGAGCTGTCTCTTCCATCTGGGGTTTTCCTGCATGGTGTTCAGCCACATAAGGATGCAACAGGTGCTACCTGATGGCTCCAGGGGATGCAGTTTCAACTGGTGCCGATCTTACATTGCTGTGAGATCTGTGTGGAGTCCTGGCTGTTTTCTTTCCTTGAGTCTGAAGGCCAGGGGAGTTTATCTGTAATTAATTAAATAGGATTAGTGTGGGAACACTGTTGTCTTGCTTCTAACATTTGTATTTTAAACTTATATCCACTGGATGCGCAGGTTATTCCACTGGTGTGAGACATTTTCATTTATTTTTAATCAGACATCTGCTTAGTGTTTTTCTTTTACATGTGTTGTATTTGACACTCCCATCTAAAGAAGCAAGTAACATTTTCAGTGGAATAAGCTTTTATTTAAACTACTAGTAAGAGATGAAAACTGACTTTTAAAATCATGTTAAACTGAAAAATGTAACATCTAAATTAAATCAAGCCTAATTTGTGTTTTTACCTTTTTTTTTTTTTAATTTTCTAAAAATTCCAGTATTTTTGTGTATCCCTTTGGGAGAAAGGTGATGCCTGACAGCCACAGAGGGCTATGACTCCCATAACAAAACAGCACGTCCCTCACTTTCAAGTTATAAAAGCTTATGTCATATGCACTGCTTCCACCACAAATTAGAGCAAGACACCCTTCTTCCCTCTGTCTTTTAAAACAGATGGCTTTCATTTCAGAGACAGTAACTCTCCATAGTTTAAATTCATGTAGTTCTGGAAAATTAGAATTTTAACTTTTTTTTTTGTTTTCCCCCCCAAAAAATAAAGGAGAAATAAATTTGAAACATTAAAAAGTTGCAGTTTTCGCCTAAGGACACTGGTAAAATATTTTCCTTCATTTTATCCAATATTTCTGCCATGAAGAGCCCAAAAACTTCACATCTAAGCTTAGCAGACCTCCCTCCCAGAGATCCTCCCTGAACCCAGCAGGCAGGAGATGAGGAGCAGGGGTCTCCAGGGAGGTGGGGACAGGGACCAGGGGCTCACACTCATCTTTCAGACCCCAGCCCTTACACCAGAAAGGACAGGGATCTTTTCATCCTGCTTGAGGATTTGTGCCCGCACACCAAAGAAAATCTCTTTAAAACGCCCATGAATGCAGTGAGTCCAGCCATTAAATGGATGTTTGCAATCAAGCCAGCATTCAGCTTCAGGGTGGCTCCTGGAGTGTGACAAATTCTCTTTATGAATTAGTCATTTAATTTGTGAAACATAGGTTGGATATTGTCACGTACCCACGTGTCCTCCATAGCCCTGACAACTGTACCCCCACGCATTACTATTCAGTAGGAGATGAAGCCATGAAAATGTTTGGGACTGGGATGCTTTTGGGACACACAGCCAGACTCAGGATCTGGAGAAAGCTCCAGATTTCCGGCACTGGAAACCTAAGAATAACCTATTGTTACTGTCAGCTATTCACTGATGATGACTTGAACAAGAAGAAACAACACAGGCACCTTTCTCATCAACTCAGCCTTCCCGTGGCAGCCTCATACATCCACCTTCAGGCTGGTGAAATCTGGCAAGTACAGAACTGCAACCAAAAACACAGAGATGTAACACATAAACTGAATGTGGCATGGAAGTGAGCAACTCGGCTGCTATTTCACTGCTACTGGTCTATAACGCCTAGCTCAGAAGTGTGGTGGGAAACAACTAGCTTTTTCTCCCCAAAATTTACAGCTGAGGCAGGACAAAGTGAACTGGACACCAAAAAGGTCTCCAGGCAGCTGTGGGGTGCACTGGCTCTGGAAGCAGCATGGTTGTTTTTTGATTCTCAGTGGCCATCACCAGACACCAGCACTCCTGTCCCCCAGCAGGACGCGCATATGGCTGGGGCCTCCCCCTCCTCATGAGCCCAAGGGCTGTGATCTGCTGCAGAGAGGTTTCTATAAATGTCAGGTATTTCTCTCCATCCTGTTCTTGGTTAATGTGGCCCAGAGGTGTGGCGTGGAGGTGCTGGGACGGCATCCTTTGGCAGGGCAGGAGCTACTCCCATTCCTGTGAAGGGTCTGCAGAGGGGGAAGGGCAACTCTTGGTGCTTTTTCCATCATGAAACCCTCGAAGGATGATACCACAGGGATGAACATTCACTCCCACAGTGCTGAAACCAACTTTGCTCCAGTGGGAACAAGAAAAAAAATGAAGATGGGTTTTGGGATGCTAAACGCCAGGAAGATTTAGTGCTTAAAGCACCAAGCAATCAGAAAACATGAGCAAAAGCAAAGCAGCCTTTTGACTCCTACAGGCCTCAGCACCTTCCTTCTAGCCCAAGGTCTCCCTTTGGACCACACCCGGTCCCCTCAGTTGGCTTTAGTGACCCTTTAGTGCAGGGACACATCTGAGATTGAATCTGTGCCTTCAAGTGTAACTGAGGAGGCACATCTGAATTCCCTAGTTCGCACAGAGGCTAAGGTGCTGCTGCCTATTTATAGCCAGATGGGTTAAGTGAAGTGCCTTATTCATCCCTGAGGTTTTAAACAAATTCCGGAGAGGACAAAGGGCCTTGTGTCTTTTTCCCCACCCATTTTGTTTTGGCCCAGTTTGTACATGCAGAGCTAAAACTTGTTCCAAGATTGATTCAAAATAAGACTAGAGAATTATTTGCTGGCTCAGCATGAACCACTGTCCTGCTAGAAATCATCTGTATGGTTTTCATATGCGTTTTGTGACAAAGAAGCTATTAAAAAATGTAAATTTTGGTGTGTGGGTACAAACACTGCTTGAAGATCCACTGATAATAATCCTTTCAATTTGCTGGCATTGCTTAAGGTTCACTGCAACTGAGGGATGAGTTTGGGTGTCAAGGGGAAGAAAGATGGAATAAAATGAGGGTATTTTAAACCTCTGCTTTATAGAAATACTCAGTAATTTATTGAAATAAACAGAACAAGAGATAGTGCTTATCATGCTAAGCTGCTGTCCCAAGCAAGGCCAGCTCGCTGAGTCAGTTCACTTTTTATTGTATTCTCTGAAGATTTTCAGGCTTCTAACAGTGATGTGTGCCCTTCTTACGTGCAGAGCCTCAGCGTGTTTGGGCAGGAGTGCTGCTGGCCATGCCTCACTCTGTGAACAACCCAGCAAACTACATTGCTTAGGTGGTTGCAACTCATTACAGCAAATAGGAAAGAACTGATTCAACTCACAAATAACCCAGATGTGTAATTACCTTGTTTTCGCAAGAGGTGATTTTGTCACAACCTGGCATCTGTCTTGGGTCGTGATAAGCACTAATGTAACCAAGCCAGAGCTTTCCTTCCAAGTGAGTTGACTTTAAACTCTTTAGGGGTAGCAACTACCTTTTGGTTGTTTTGTACTGGAAATACCTTAGGAGCACAGTGTCTTTGGCAGTGGGTTCTGCTCTACAAGCACAAGGGTTGAGGGGAAATCAACAGGAGCTGCCTGCAGTGTTTAACCTTCACAGATGTGCCCGGTCCATACGCGGCCTGAGGCTCGAGCCTGCCCCCTCTTTGGGGTGCCTTTTGCAAATTTCCCCTCTCCCCTCTGCCACCAGGCCTGCTGCCCTCGGCAGCCCACACAGGGAGCACAGCTGTGTGGGTGAGCTGGCTCTGGCAAGGACAAAACCAGCAGGGTTTTGCTGCATTTACCATTGCAGGTGCTCAGGGCCAAACCAAGAGAGGGCTGACACAAGAGGAGGCAGGTGAAATGGTGCAAAAACTGCACAACACCTTTGCCTAAAAGTAGAGTAATAGCGACAGATCCGAGTTTCTCCAGTTATCTCTCCTGGTTACCCTTGAGTTGTCAGACAAACTATAGACAAATTAACCAATGTGTTCTTTTGGGTTTTTTTTTTTTTTTTTTTTTTGTTTGTTTTTTTTTTTGGGGGGGGTGNGGTTGGTTGTGTGGGTGGTGTTTTTTTTTTTTTTTTGGTTTTTGTTTTTGGTTTTGTTTTTTTGTTTTGTTTTGTTTTTTTTTTTTTCTGTCCAGGAAAGCTCCCATGCATTTATTCAAAAACATAAAGTGTTTCTGCCATGCAGAACTCTGCCAAGAGCTGTGCTTGTTATTCCAGATTTACAATAAAAATGTTGTGCAAATGACCTAGATATGTAGAGTGCAGTACTTAAGTGGGGATTTGGCTAAATCCAGCATACATATCTAATCAGGAAACAGCTACAGGCTTGGGAAAACACCATGATGGGATCTTACAGAGTCTTAATGCATAGGTGGTTATAGGTTACATGAGAAGAGACGGGCAATACTGCATCAGTGCTGGAAACTCTGTCTTGTCTTGTTCTGTAACATATGGTGGCCAAGGGAGAGAATGAAGAGTATCTTGAGATATAAATCAACCTGATCCACAAGCTCTGTGCCTGAAGTAATTTGACCTCTTGAGTCTTACTCGTAGAAAATTGGATAAATGGCTGATTCCCAAAATGAGAACCAGATGCTGCTACGTTTTAGCAAAATCTTCCTGCTTGTGGATCTACTCTTACTCAGAAAGAAAAATCCACAGGCAAAGATTTTGTGCCATTAACATGAGATGATGTGAGCCGTTAGCAGATGCATGACTGCAGATGGCAGGGTAAGGCCCATGCTTTACACCGAAGCAGAACTGAGCTCTCACTATAATGTGACCATGCCTGGAGTGTTCACAAGCAGCAGAGCTTCTGTAGCAGCATATGCTGTAGGGGTTGTCTCACACTAGGTAGGTTTGTAAATACTGTACCACTGCAGAGTAGTGAATTTACCCAAGTTAAACACACACAAAATGAATGAGACATACTGCCACAGAGGACATGGTGCCAAACATCAAATACTGAACTTTCCTAGGGTGGCCATCAGCTCTGCTCCAGAGGATAGCATTATCCTCTGACTTATAGTTTGCTACCAGCTCAAAGCAAAATGCCCTGCACACAGCATACAGGACAGAGCAGGAATCTCCAGTGTCTAATGTGAAAACAGCTAACACATACTCAGATTTTATCACAAAGGTATAAATCAGCCCCAGCAGTGCCCATGCTGCTGGGCTAGGTCTGGTGTAGTTGTGCTCGTGAACCTCCTACCTGATGTACACAGGTAATTCTTGTCACTTTGTAGACCTGATTCAATGTGAGTCATACACTGGATCTGGATATTTGGACTGTAACTGGATCTTTTAGAGTGGTTGTAGCCCCGTTCATCTGATGTGTATTTCTTGGCAGCTTTGCTGGTCCTCCACTGAGGACTTTCCTCAAGTGTCTTCTTGGAGAGATCAGGTAGCTCAACCAAAGGAAGGATTAAAAAACACAGAATAGGATGCCTTACAGTGCTGGCATGATTCCCTCTCCATTTGGGAAAATGGAGAATATTGCAAAAGGGAATGTTAACCCAAGCTGGCCTCCTGCACCAGAGGCTGGTGGATTTGGCCCACAGCCTGGAGAAGAAGTCAGCTAAAATGCCCCATCTTTGCTAAGCAGCCTAGTTTCTGTCTAAATTCCTACATGATTAGCACACAGAGTGCATATTAAAGATTAATGCAAAAGACCCTGCAGACTGGAGCTTCCTGAAAGGCATCACACAGCAGGTCTTCGTTAGTGCACGAGAGCAGATGGACACACCCCGGGGGACTGACAGCACATGCAATGCCTCTCTGCACTTTCTTCTTCAGCCTAATGCCTCTGAACTTCATAAGCAGCCTCAAAACATCCATAAATTATTTAGAAGAAGATGGATTAACCAAGGGGGAGAAGTGTCTCTTGCTGGGTTGTAGGAGACCCTAGACCTCTGTTCTGAGGTAGACCACCACAAATACAGATGTAGTCTTTATCTGTCTGAGCTGAAGTTACACAAAGATATATAAGGTCAGTCCCCAGATTCTGAACTCCTCCATCTTTACTGTCACGAGAGTATCTACCTTTCCTCAGTAGTGTTCTGCATTTTTACACCTGACATCCACAACTGCTTACACCTGTGGGATTGACAAACCTTCTCATCAGTGGGGTCTCTCCAGAAGACAGTGCCCTCATAGACAGGAGGGTCCTGGCTGCCTTGTCTTGGGGCAGGAGGAAGGTGGCTGAGCAGTCTTCAAGTGTTTCCTTTTAGAGCATAGTGCTGAGATGACATGATGCTTAAAGTGGCACCCCTATTGTTTTTCCCCTTTCACTCCACACTAAAAAGCAGCAATTTATATGCCTAGAATTTCAGAAATGTTAAAAATCACAAAAGACTACCAAATAATGCCCACACAATGTGGTACTGTACACTGCTGCTTAGCAAATTGGACAAGAATCACACATGATGTAAGAATATGAGTTTAACAACAGTGTTTTCACTTGCAGCTCCTGGAGACTGCAACAGTTTGCATAAAACATACTGGTGAGGATGGCATGATTTAGGGATTACATCTCCAAACTAATGGGTAGAAACATGCATGTAGTTACCAGAACTGTTACTCTTCAGTTCTTGACTCTTCTCCTTTTGACATTTGCTTTTGTGGTGCTGACACGGAGCTTTATACACAAAGAGTGAAATAGCTCAAATATTCTACGTTCCTATCAGCAGTCGCCTGATGTTGCTACACACCCATCTCTCCTTTCCAGGACACAGCTGCCTCTGTTGGACATGAACAGCTGAGAGTGTTGAGGAGCCAAACCTGCGGCTGCAGTGATGGTCAGCCAAGACCTGCTGCTGGCAATAACCTTGCCGCCTGCCCTGAGCAGATGCCGGTGCTCAGCACTCCCTGAGTGCCACCAAACCTACACCTTCAAGCTGAATTATTGGCCTTTTTCCACCCACACACACCTCACCATTGTCTATAGCTTCCTTGCATGGGAGAGCAGAGAGGCAGGCACAGATTTTTTCTCTCTGGTGACCAGTGACAGGACCTGAGGAAATCGCCTGAAGCTGTGTCAGAGGACGTTTAGGTTGGATATTTGGAAAAGGTTCTTCACTCAGAGGGTGGTTGGGCACTGGAACAGGTGGCCCAGGGAAGTGGTCATGGGCCAAAGCCTCACAGTTTAAGAAACTTTTGGGCAACACTCTCAGGCACATGGTGTGATTCTTGGGGCTGTTCTCTGCAGAACCAGGAGTTGGACTCGATGATCCTTATGAGTTCCTTCCAACTCTGGTTGTTCTATGATTCTGTGCTAAATACCGGGATTTATATTGTATGGCATTCAGTTCCACCACTGCCCAGCATCCTGCATGGTACCACCAGCTCCTCAATCCCTCTGCTCTGTGATCACTCACTGATCCGCAAACTCGGGCAATGCCAGGTTGTTTTCTGAACTTGAATCTAGTTTTAGCAACTCTGTATCTTCCTAAATAACCACTCAGCCATGCAATTTAGCCCGCAGCCTGTAGCATCATGCAAATTAATTTTAATTATCAGTCGTTCAAAAGGAAGCCTTTTTTTTTTTGCAGAACACATTTCAAGACATCTAACAATCTCCACTTTCTTCAACACAAGGTTTCCAACTGGAGGAAAAAAAATGTACCCAGCCCAGCTTCCAGAAACACACTACTCACCATAGAAACTATAAACTAAAACAATCCTACTAGTGATTACAGCCCAATGGAGCATTTTAGTTAATAAGTTATTTGAGTAAGAGGAATATTTGCAAAACATCACTGCTAATCCTGCCCTTTGCTGTATGTGGAAGGGCTCCAGCTGATTGCAGTGACACTCCACCCATGTGGAGTGGAGAGCAGAGTGAGGGACACAACAAGCTCTTGCCCTTTTCACCAAAATAACCAGGCAGCAGCCATATTTCAATGTAAACTAATCAGGAATATACATGGCACTGTTTCTCAGTAGCAGTTTAACTTTTTTTCCTCTCTCTGTCCCAGCAGAGTTGTTCAGGATTTGCTTTCACATCTGGATGTCCATCACTGCATGTGGGGTAGCCAAGGCTGGGTGTGAGTCATGAGGTAATGAGCCTCTTGTGCTGCCCCAAATCAGTGTACCCTGCTCTTTCCCTCAAACAGTCCTGGGAAAACCTCTGTCTTTCTTGGCAAAGCTGGGAAATTCTAGGAGTGGTCCAAGGAAGGTTTATGAGCCTGACTCTTCTCTGCAAGCTGACTCTGTTCCTACTCATGTCAGGTCAACTGGCTGGAAGTGCCATCGAACTCATGCCAGACGGTCTTGTGTACACAGATGAGTGAAATGGTAATGCTGGGTTTGAGCTTAACTCTGCCACTGAGAGCATGTCCTTTGAATTTATCTTCCTGAAGTCTTACTCATTCCATTTAGCACAGGTTGGTTTATACCTACCCATCCTCTCTTTCCCATGAGAAGTCACAAACTAAGTGTTAAAGGCAAGCATCTAAATAAATTTATAGGCTACATCAGGATTTTCATCTTGGAAGAAGCAAAGCCATAAATTCCCCATACAAGTTCTTTGAAAATCATGCCCTTTTTGATTCATTGTTTTTGAAAGCCTTTCTGAGCCAGAAAATGCAGACCTCTTTGGGATATTCATTTTGAAAGTTGAACAAAGGATAGAAGCATCATTTAGGAAGTCTGTTCAACACTCCAGAAGATGAAAAGCCCAAATATGCAACTGCATATATTATCTTCCTTCTGACTGAGTGACAGCAGCCTCTCCATCACAGACAAAAAGCACATGAGTACTTCAACAGGGGCCATCACTCAGGAATGTGAATGTTCAAGGTAACAAGTGCCTGTTTCAAGAAATTGGAACAGCTTTTGCAAAATACATTCCAAATTGAAGACACCTGTATCTGTGCAGATATTTGCAAATGCCGGGTGGTCTAGGCACACGGACCTCTGAGCTACAGGATTGCCAATTCCAGGTGTTCAAAAGTTCTACAATTTTGGCTTAGAAGTGCAAGATTTAAAACAAGTTGATCTGGGCTCCCTAACTGCTTTTTACAGCAGGGGAACAGGAGAGGTACTGCATATTCAGTCATTACTGCACAAAGGGCTGAGAATTACCTTTAGAAAATCCCCAAATTGTGATTCTCTGATAGTCTCATGACTCCAGCTGCTAGATTTCCAGAGAGACAATGTGATATGGAGAGCAAAAAATCTCAGTTGGTGATACTGCCTTGGAAACTCATGGTCTGTCACCATTTCAGGCTGACTCTGTGACGCAGGCCAGTCACTGAGTGCCTCTGTGCTAAACCAATACAAGGACATCAGCCTTGGGGCCAGAGTCCTGCACACCCTGCAGACTCACCAGAGGGCTCACAGCAGCTCCCCAGGAGGCACAGGGGAAGATGCAGTGCCTGAGAAGCAGGACTGAGCACAGCCAGCCTCATACACACCAGGAAGCTCAAGCTGTGCTACAGGAAATCCTGAGGAAAGAGGTGGTTCTAGTCCAACCTCTCCCCATGACTTACAATGACATCAAGAGGTGTTTGCTTCTGCTCAGCTCTTGCAGCCAGGAGCCTTTTTGGGGCTGCCTCAGCCTTCCTCACTTCCCAACTTGACAGGGGCAGCCCTGCAGGGAAAGGAAAGCCAGGGCCTCCCCTCCACCAGGTCAGCTGGAAAACACAAAGCTCAGGGACTGGTGTCTGGGGAGATCTGGGGACAAGGCGAAGTGAGACTCCAGAATTTCAAGCCTTGCTCTAGTGAATCCTCACTCTGAAATTTATTTTAATTCACATTTACCTGCCAGCTGGCTGCCCTGAGCAGCAGCATTCAGGGTCTTTCTTTTCCTTTCGCAGATGAACAGCTGTTTGTTGCTGCGTGCTAAGTGTAGCAGGGTTTTTGCTTTTTAAGGTATAGAAAATAATCTGCAGCCTTGCAACTCCCTAGTGCTTTACAGAGCAATCGAGGCAGAAAATGTGGTCAAATCCCTCAGGCAGACATGAAAACTCCTGAGGCTTCCTCACATTCCAGGATGTGCACCAGACAGCTGAGCCCCTGGGTCTGAAAGTGATGTCTTCATCCTGATGCTGCCTCCTGGGGACAAACTGAGCCACTCAGGCAGGATGGGGAGCATGCCAGTGGCCTTTTTCAACTTGCAAAAACCGTGGAATAATTTAGATTGGGAGGCATCTATAGATAAAGTCTATAGACTTTATTTGGTCCAGCCCTGCTCCAAGCATGGCTACCTGTGGTGGTGGAGCAGGCTGCCCATGACTGTGTCCCACTGAATCTTGAATACCTTAAAGGACAGAATTACCACATAAGGATGTCTTTTTTTCCTTATGTCCCATCCCTTTCTACAATATGTGATTGTTACCTTGTGCCCTTTCACTGCACACACCTGAGAAGAGTCTGCCTCTTCTCCACAACCATCCACTGCTGATTAGACAAGACAAGACAGGAGGGAGATCTCCCTTTAGCCTTCTGAGGGGTGGAAAGTTGGGCTTAATAAAAAGATGAACCATTCTCCCACCCTGGTGCTCACGGTGTCTTGGCTTAGTGACTTATCCAGCACCATTCTCCCTGACACTGTCGGCAGGTAATCAGAGGAACGTGGCTCCAAAGTGTCCAGCTCTCAGAGGAACCCCTTTGTGCTACTAGAGGAGGTCAGTTTCTCACTGCTGCCATCTGGACACTTCGGAGTAGTTATTTTTTCATGTGGTGATCACTTGCCATGAAGATTGTGCTTGAAAATACAGGTGTTTGACACCTAAGTAGAAATTTTTTTTAAAATGCGCTGAATCTGATAAGGGCGAAGCAAGGTCTGTGAGCTCTCCAACCATAGACTGGACAATATAAGACTTTTTCTCTTCCCTTTATCTGCCTTCTGCAGGGACATTTTCAAGGTCTTTGTGTATGGACTGTCTGTCCTGAGTCCATACAACGTTCAGCAAATGGCAGCTCTGATTCTACTTGGATCTCGTGTGACATAAACCATGGAAAGAAAGCAGGTGGGACTTTCTCTCCATGGCTGTTGCTGTAGCCGTGCTACCAGTGACTCACAAATTGATACGCTTCACTTCCACCAGAATTTTCATGGGTAAGGGAGGTGTTTCCACAGCACAGATGTGGAGGAAGCCATGCAGACTGTGTGTGTGGGAGGGGGGCTCCACAGGTGCCTCAGCTGCTCCGTGTCACACCAGCCACACTGTGCACTGGCATTGCTAAAAAGTGATGGATGACAATAGCTATAGCTATCATCTGCTGTTGGGACAAGCACCCCCTTGTTTAAAAATCCGCACCTCTGTGCACACCTACACAATACTCCAAATCATTTCAATATGTGGACTGTGATGATATGAATAACATATATCTTTCTTTGTACTTGTTAAAAGATTTAAACTGTCCCCTACCACCCACCCACCCCTGTGTGCGTCTATATATCTGATAATATGGGATTATTAAACAGTGCTGTTATTCCTGTAGGGTTTGGTTATTTAACATTGTACTGAGCAAAGTTATCAGAGCAATCCCGATGGACCAAAATAGCTCTTTGTTTCTGATGTGATGTTTGCAAAATGGGAGCCAAAAATAGCTATTGGCTGGTTGGCTCAAAACACTGCTGACCTTTCAGCACACCCAGCAGAATCCGTCAGCGCAGAAATCCCTGTGCTCTGGGTGTGCAAGCAAACCACCCTCTACTCATCTCTCCAGCATTTGACTCCTACTAAGCTTGGGTCACTCGGGTCCCATCCCATTATCTTTCAGTCCCATTTCCTTTCAGTCCCATTTCCTTTCAGTCCCCTCGTGTCATGTGCTGAAGGGGAGAGAGGGGTCAGCTCCAGACTGCCCAGTCTTCCAGGAGGGGAGAGGTCTGTAAGAGCACACCATGACCTGCCCCATTTCTGTGACAGTTTTAGGGAGCCCAGAGCCAGTCACAACTCTAAATGTCTTTTGGACAGTTTCCCCCTCCACACACAGAGACAGATCTGGACTGGATTCCAGATGGAAGTCAGGAGACCATTCCTGGTTGTGCTCAGGGCACATAGGAATGAAGGCACCTGATAAACCAACTGAATGTGCAAGAGACATCAAGAGCAAGTAAAGGCATTCCCCAGAGAAAAGGGGAGATGTGCTCCTTTTCCAGGGATCTCTTCCTGTCTTGACCCATGGAATCACCAGTGGAAAAGTCCAAGAGGCAGGGAAGACTGCCAGGCTGACTTAGTCACACTCAGAACAGAAGCCTTGCAGCTCCAACTTTTCCCTACCCACCACTCCTTGACTTGACACAAGGCACAGCACTTGGTTTGCAGGATACAAAGCGACATAACGCAACATCACAGGCATGAAGTGAAAAATCTCTTTGCTGGCTCTGTTTGAAGAAAACTTCTGCTCATGCTGGATCTTGAGGGAAGCTCCAGACTGGACCCAGAGCTCTGGTGATGTGTGGAAGTGATTGTGAAGGACTGAGACTGCAACAATGCTTTGAGTTTTGAGGCAGCCTTCCCTGCAGTTCACAGAGCTTGTGGAAAGGAGAGGCTTGAAGAAATCACCTGTGAAATTCTTGAAAGCCTTTCCTGCGCAATCTGTGAATATTTGAAAGTTCACTCATTTGGCTTCATTTAGGGGAATTTTTTACAGAGTAATACCATCTTGATCCAAGACACCCATCAAATTTCAAATCACTCCTGCCATACTTTTACAAAATGGGCAAAACTTTATGCTTTCTTATGCTTTATTCTCAGAAACTCCTACTTTAGGCTAACATTTTTAGGTGTACAGTAAATATATTCTGACCTGTCTCAGTCAGAACGCTCTTAATGTTACATTTTAGCCCAAGCAGGAAAAGACTGCAAACGAAACAAAAGGAAATAAGGGGTCTTATAATTAGAAGTTTCAGCCAAGCAGCTTGAATAAAAGGTAGATTTAGCAGGACAGGCCAGAGCAGAATGTTCGTGGGCCTTTCCAAAGACAATACTCTCAGCAAAAGTATTCCTAAACCTGCTGTAGGAGTACAAGAGCAAGAAGGAGGAACCTGAAATTATTAATAAATTCTACTGACTTGGATATTATATACTCTTCCTGTATTTTACAAGAAATGCACAGGTACTGTCTAGACACTGAAAAATATCTTCTTCTGTACCTGCTGTGAAGGGACTAGACCAAGTTTTAAATAAATTCCTAATGGTGTTGGGATCAGAGCGGTTGTATAAAGGATGTTACATGTCAGCATCAAAGCCACTAGCCCACCTCAAATTAATTTTTATGCAAAAGAGACAAAACTTATGGGAAGAGAGGCTGAAATCATAAAGAGGTCAGCATCTAACCTGTGAAACTCAGCCATTTTCAAACTTGGTTTGATCCACATTCCTTCTGTGGATCACTGTGCAAAGTTGTTGCTCCCCATCTGACCAGCCTGCTGATACCAGTCGAGGTTTCACTTGTAGAATATAAGCAGTAATGGGCAGCAGATAGGTCTTCAATACAGACTGGGTCTTCTATTAACCCTTTCAGTGGTTATGACAAATTCTTACTTTGCTGCTTGCTCACAAGTTGTTTAGAGGAATTATCTGCAAGGGAATCTGGCTCAAGCTACATTGATCTCAGATATGATCTGCTTGTCTTTTGTTACTTCACATCCTTATTTTATCGTTCTTCAAAGACAAGTGTATTTTCCCTGTAACAAGACCATCTTGTAGAGGGTTAGCATACAAAGGGCAGATTATCGGAGAATCAAGAGCAAAGCCCTCTGAGACGCTTGTGCAAATTGCAGCTGAGTTAGATGGTATTTAAACAGAACGTGTGGGCACAATTAGGGGGAGAAGAGAAGCCACAGAGGACCTGGAAAGCAGACTGACAAGATCTCGTAGCCTTGGCAACACCTTCTCCTGATTGCCCACATCAAATGGAGAGGATAGGGCATGAAGGGGGTCGCTAATCAAGTGCCATCTTTGACGAGCTTCTTAATTTCTGCCATTCTGTTCTGAAGAGCTCCTGCCTTTCTCCCAGACAATGGAGAAGTGGTGTGCACTTGCCCAAAGGAGCATCGAGCAGCTTAACTACCACAACAAATAACTGTGCTCCTCCAAGTTGCTCCATGAAATATCCAGGACACACAAACCAAAGTTTTCAGATGTACCTGTGGGCAGGGAGGGCTTCCTTCCACCTTGTTTGCTCACTCCCTGACCCATGGTGACATGCCAGGTGACACCAGGCTAATCTTTTTGAAGTAAGTGGAGAAAAACAGATGTTTCTAGAGGAAGATCCATTTAATGTTTGAGATTTTGGATGTTTAAAATTAAGATAAACAAAGAGTCTCACTGCGTAAGATATGAAGAAAACCACATGCAAAACTTATGGCATCAGGGTCTTGAGGGATTTCCAAAAAAACTGAAAAGAACATAGATATTTTCTCTCTACCCTCTCTGGCATAATCACATTGGGTATTGCATGGAAAAACATTCATTTAGATGACAGAGAGATAATGTTTTTAATTTGATGTCACTACATTTCAAAGTAAAACTTTCTGCAACGCCTGCCAACTTACCTAAAATGTGAAGCTTCACTATTTTACCTACAAAAGTGCTTTTAAGGTTTGTCAGCTCAAGAAAGCAGTGAATAAACAACTGAACTCTAACATAAGCAATTCGTATTACCCTAGAATTGTAGGAGGAGTAAATAAAAAGGAATATCTACTGCAAGGAAAATAAGCATTTGAGGGAAAAATGGGTAAATATGAAGCTGAAAAATCTGAAACGAAAAAAAATTAAGTTATTTTCAAAATCCTCCTCAACTTCCACAAGTCAGTTGCAGGGGATATGAATTCAGTTCCCTTTTGCAGGCTGTAGTCCCTGCAGGACCAAGCAGCCACTGCTCTTTACCTCTGCTCTGGTACTTATGGTCCAGAACCTTCTGGCCAGCACAAGGATAAACCTCTAGCATGAGATTTCCCCAGATGTTTGTCTTTCTTCCTTCAGTGACATCTGCCCAGATCTGCTCCTTTTCCCCCATAAGCAGCACTTCCTCAGCAGCATGGATGAGCACCTTTTGCATGCCACAAATCCCAGTCAGGAAATCTTGGTTGGCATCTGAGCTCTGATCTTCACTGACACTTTGGCCTCACCTTTTAGGTCTCTCCTGCTGCTCAGTTTTACATGTGCCTTACAGTGGCTGGGGGAGGCTCTGAGCATCCTGTACCCCCCACCCCCTCAATACTTTGATGCTGGAGCCACACAGAGCTTCAAACAAAGCCTGTGAACATTCTCCAAGAGCCAATACGACTGTAAACAACTCTTTTTTTCTCCCATTATGGACCATTGACACAGCTGTTCTCTTTCATCACTCAGCCTATGGAGAAGTATAATTTCCACATGAAAAGAACATTAATAAAATTTTCACCTCTCCTCACTAAACTACTCTCCCATGTTAATGATTTGCAGGGATAGATCTGAACAAGTGTCAGTGCTTGCAACATCTGGAGCTTGGAAAATGCAGGGATCCCTCCACAGGCATCTGGGAAGGTGATGGACAGGACAGCGTGGGAGCGGGGGCAGAGGAGGAAAGTCTGGGAATATCTCCTACAGTTCAGGGCCTGGCAGTGCAGAGCTTTTTGTGGCTTAAAATCCAGGGGTGAATCGAGGGGTCGTGCAAGCAGACACTCAGTCCCTGTGCCCCGCTTCAGTGGGGAGCTCAGTTTCTCCTCGCAGCAGTGTCCTGGGGCTGTCCCGCAGGGACAGGGTGAGGACGTGAGCCATGTCAGAGGCGGGTGCTGCGCTGGCAGGAGGAGCTGCCCCAGCCCCACGCCAAAGCTCACCAGGCAGCTGGCAGCTCACGGCCACTGCAGGGAGGCCAAGCCGCAGCTCTGTTTCTGCAGGAGGAGGATCCGAGAGGCCCCATGCATCCCACTCTGCCTTCGCTCTCACAGCAGCTCCCTGCCGGAGAGCATCCCTTCATCCCCTGGGCACCTGTGCTGCCACACACAGGGCAACATCCGTGTCTCTGTCCCCAAACCGGGGTTACGTGCTGCATCCCCCGGGAGCGGGAGCAGGGCTGAACCGGCACCACTTTCTGGATATCTTATCAGACATTTTATTTTTTAAATATGAGAATAATATTTCTCTTTGCCTGTGTCGTGAGCGTTCTGGGTGGGATTGCAGCCCTGCGTCTGGGAGAGCATCCAACGTCCTCTGCCGTGTTTGGAAAGGGTGGCTCCGGCCAGCCCTGCCGCTGATGACATTGGCAGCTGCGGCAGATTTGGCCCACAGACTTTACTCTCTGCGCTGGTTTCCATCCCATCTCCCATGTTTTTTTCCACCCGACCTCCTCCCTCCAGGACAAAGATAATCGTCTCCCTGGCTGCTCCTTGCGGTTGCCCTCGCTCTTCCTGCAGCAGCTGGTGCCACGCATGTGTCCCCGCCGGAGCCACCACGGCCCCTGTTTTCCAGCGTCGCCACCAGCCGTGGGACGCAACCTGAAACCCGGCAGGAAGCTCCCGCCTGTTCCCATCCCTCCCCAGCCGGGAGTCTCCTGTTTTTAGCGGCTTTCTGCATCACCGTGCTGTGAAGGTGAAGAACAGGCTCTCCCCGGCCCAGGACTGGCTCGAGAACGCCATATCTCCCTGCCTATAACGGTGTGAAAATGCTCATGAACTGGAGGTTCTCAGCAGCCAGAGCAGCCCTATCCAGGCAGTGGCTGGGCAGGGAGACAGCAGCATTCCTAAGGCCCTGGGAGGAGGCCGGGAGCAAACTCTGGTGAAGCGACCTGCAGCCTGCCCCAGCCAAGGAGCGGTAGGGAAGGATGGAGACGTGCTCCCTGCAGGTACGGTGCAGGGAGGAAAACGTGGGTTAGCTCCTACACAAATGGCTCTGCAAGCCCCCTGTGAGAGCATGAAAATGCTGCCTTCCTGAGGTACTGGAGCTGTATCCAAGCAAGCACACACAGGGTGTCCAAGCCAGGTCTGACCATGTCCATGATGGTGGCACAAGTGTCCTTGCAGTCTAGTTGCTCACAAGGCTCCCAGCCACCCCTGTCAGACTTGTCCCCACTGGTGTCAGTGCCTCTTATGATAGATATGAGTCAGACAAAACTTCATGAGACCCTCCTGGCCCTTTTCCCCACCCTGAGTTCTACAAATACACAAAATTTGAGAGCCTGGTGTTTTGAGCAGAAGAGAACAAAAAAACCCCTTGGTATAGAAGAGAATCAAAACTAGTCAGAATAGAAGTAAATTTTTTCAGTTTCAGATGTTTTCAGTCCAGACTGTTGCTGCAAAGATGGTTTTTGTCCCTGGTTTTTCCCAGCCCAGTGTGTCTTCCTGCATGGAGACCAGTCCTTTCTGGGGATCTGTCCTCTCTCTTAATCACCTCCAAGGCTGGGCTGTGTGCTATCTGTCTGTATCAAGCAAACAGAAAGCTTTCTGCTCTGTGTTCTCCCTTATACAATTTGTAGGAGTAGAATTGGGGAACAGACAATTCCCTATGAAAAGACCATAAATCTCCCGTCATATCTTTGCTGCATCTCAGCACAGATTTAGCCTGATACCTCCTGCTGAGTCCCCTCACCAGTGTAAGCAGTTTCCTGTGTTTGCTGCTGCTTTGAAACCACCTAATTCTCAGATGTTTGCATTTCCCATGATAGCAAACCCAGCTCCTTTCTTTCTCTGCTTTGGCACTCAGAGCCGAACCAATCTATTGTCCAAAGAGGTGAAGTCAGCATTGCTGTCCCCCTGTTTACGGGGCAGCCACTTCTAGCCAACTGCTCAGAGCAGCTCAGCACCTCCAGGCTCATTCCCATCTGATGTGCAACAGCAGCGACACTGGAAGTCCCAAATCTGTCCTTCAGAATTGAGGAGGTGGCTTGGAAAAGTCGAGTTATGCTACACTGGATGTGATCCAGAGATGCATTTAAGTTCTTTTAAATTTCATTTTAAAAGAAATGAAACTTCTGCATCTAGGATCTGAGATTTAAAGAAAACAGTAAATACTAAGATCACAAGACCTATCAACAGTCTCATTAGTAACAGCCATTTTTTGAGAACACCAAACAGCTGGGCAGCCAAAGGCCAGGCATGGGATCTGTGTAGCAAAGGCGTCACCCTGCTCACAGAAACACGTCTTTCATAATTCCTTTTTGTGTGCCAGTTGGAAGAATCCTCTTGTAAGGAAGATACTTACCTGGATTGCTCTACAGCTCACGATCTGATTTCCAGCTCTGCTGTGGTTTTTTCCTCGGGCTCAAAGAACTGATGTTCAAATGCTCTCTGCTTCAGTTTCCCCATTTGAAAACTAAGGAAGCCAGTGATCTCTCAAAATGGCCAAGACTCTAAACCTTTGTTTTCTTTTATTCAAGTTTCCAAAGAACTTAGAAAAGTCACATACACAGAACTGTAAATTACAAAGCATTATTTTTCATATGAACTCTGTATTGAACCAAATTCTTCTCTTTGACTCACAGTCCTTAATTGACACTAGCATGTTCTTTCCTTCATGCCTTTAATTTCTTCAACATAAATTAATTAAAATGTAAATTAAATGATAGCTTGCGGGAAGATTGCAATTACCATGATTTCATCTTTCACTGTAACATCCTGTGGTACCAACAGGTCTGTGCAACAGGTATGCCAATTAATAGCAGATGATAAAGATGTCTGCAATCACTTACCTCTCTGCTGCTGGTTATTCAGTAAATGTTGTCTTGCACAATTAGTATCTATCCCAAATCTCTAGCTCCATCAGACTGAGAGGTGAGAGAATGAGGTCTTCATTTGACAAGAAAAAAAAAGATGTCCAAAACATTGCACAAACCTTTAAGAAACCTTACAAAATGTTTTCCATGTGGTAGACAGATGGTTGTTGAGAAAGTTAAATGAAGCAGAATATTTAAAGTTTTCTTTTTTTACTGTGCCTTCACCTCGGTCTAGCTTAGAATGGATCAGCCTCTCCACTATCCCTGTGTGTTTAGAGCCATCAAGTTCAGCATGTCTTTAGGCTGAAATTACGAAGTGTCATAAAGAATGTCAATAATTAACTTGATTATTCCAAATCTGAGCACAGAGATGGGGGAGTCATGTTTTTGCTTGCTTACCTAGAAAAGGAAAACAAAAAATTTCTAACAGGGACATGAAGAAAAAAATCACTAGGGCAGTTCCAACAACTCCGTAATAAATGCAGTTTATCAACAGTCATCATAAAATCCATCAGTTTGTTTGAAAAAATGGTGATGGAAACTCAAGTTGTTTATTATCAGAAAAACCCAGAGCTTATGATCTTCACTTTCTGATAAGCCCTAGGAACAACCACAGAGCTGGCAGAGAGCCTTCAGCAGGGCATCAGCCACAGCCAGGGCACCGACAGCGTGTTGCTCAGGGCCACTCAGGTTCTGAATATCTTCAAGGATGGAGACACCACCACCTCCCTGAGCAACCTCTTCTGGTGTTCAGCCACAGTCAAGGCTGAACTCATGGGAGAGTGGGAAGAAAGAGGTGCCTTGTGTTCAAGACATAGTCTGGGTTGGAAGAGGTCTTAAAGATCATTTTGTTTCAATCCCCTGCAATAGCCAGGGACAGCTTCCAGTAGGCCAGGTTGCTCCAAGCCCCATCTGGGTTGGCCTTGAACACTTCCAGGGATGGGGCATCCCCAACTTCTCTGGGCAACCTGTGCCAGTGCCTCACCATGCTCACTGTAAAGAATTTCTTCCTGTTTCAGTGTGGCAAGAGGGGTCCTGAAATCCTGCCACTCCCTACAGTCATCCTTGCAGCCAGGGAAGTGTGGTGAGTTTTCCTTATGGGATGTGAGCTGTAGCTGCAGCCTTTAGTGCAGGGCATGCAGGCAGCTCCAGCCACCTCTCTAACAGGTCACCCAGAATAAGCCCTCGGTGTCACTGGGTGCATGTGGAAAATCAGTACTTGTGCCATGGTGCTATCTACATATGCTGCAATTTGTCCAGTTCCTGCAGTCAAACAAGCCTATTTCTGTAGGGCTGCTGAAAACATGGCCCTTAATTACAGCTTTCAGCAGGGAGTGGGATTATCCAGCAGATGAGATTAGCAGCCTGTCTGCTCTCAGGGCTGACACATGGGCCAGCTGAACTCCAGTCAGCAGTCCTGCTCTGAGTCACAGTTTGTGCCCTCTCCAAAAGTAATAGTGCTGTTTTTTAAATTCATGGAAGAGTTTATCCTTTGTACTTTTGTAATCAGTTCTTTCTTGGCTCTTTGCATGAAATGCTACAGGAAAAAGAAAAAAAAAAAAAAAAAGAAGGATTGGCTTAATCCTGTGGCATGGTCACTGAAAATGCTTACTGCTGCCACGGTATGAAAATGATGTACCTAATCCTACAGAGATGGGACAGAAAGCTACAGAGTGCCTCAGACCTGTCTGTCACAGGCACCCCCACAGGAAGCACCAGACTGAGGAGATACAGCCCATCAAAAGAACCTGCTCAGGGCAAAGGGAGGCAGGGAGAAGGGAGGTTATCAACCCTTTTCAAATGGTGAATGGGTTTAGGCATTGCCAAGCCAGAGCAGAACACCTCCTCTTTCCAGCCTTTTAATGCATTTTACTTTTGCATTGCTTTCCCTTTTTCCCTGTTGCTTGCTCTTGGCCACTGAATGACATCAATGTTAGTTTTTCTTAACTAGGACTCTCCTACTTGTGTCTCTGCATAAGACTGGCTCAAGACGTGTCCTAGAAATCCTAGAAAAATCAGCAATTTTTGTTTACACAGGCTTTTTTTTTTTTCCATTCTTTAACTTTTCCAAATTGAAGTTTTGAAAGGTTAGACAGTGGAAAAAGGAAGATTTGGAAAAAATATCTGAACATTGTACTTTCCCTGGCAAGCAGATGGAGGAAAAGTTGAGGGGAGGTAGTGATGAGGGTAGGGAGTGGAAAAGAAAAACTTGACTGAAAGAAAAAAAATGAGGTTTTTATTTTGAAAATTGACAAGTGGAGACAAAAATCAGTATTTTCACATTTCTTGAAATTTCTTGTGAAACTGTAGTTTTGCCAAAAATGAAACTTTCCAATGAGTCCCCTCCCTCCTGTCACAGTTAAGTATATTTCTATTGGAAAACATATGCATATCAAATCCGGGATGAAGAAAAAGTTAATGCTGGAGCACCGTGTCCAGGGCACAGGGTAGGTGCAATGGGGAGCTGGGATAGAAAATATGCTTATTATACTTGCGAATACCTGCAGCAAGGGACAGGAAAATCCATGCTGGATCATAAGCGAGCGTAAAGTTACCCCCCAAAACTCACAGAAATAGTCTGAAAAAAAAAGGAGGACGAAATTCAATTAGGACAAATTCAAACTCTCAGCTACAGGAAGGAACAGGCTTTCTTGCTCATGGGAGATAATGTTATAAGTACATATTATATTGTTGGCTTTCCGCAAATATTAAAATGAATGTAATTTTAAACACTTCACTGTATAAATGTAGTTTCTTCTATTAACAGAACTTAGGAATAGTAGTGTGATATATGTTTTCTAGACTATAGCATAATACATAGAATGCTTCTTTTACTCATGTAAGTTAGCTCAAAGAATGGTAAAGGCAATTCCCCACATTCTTGCATTCTCCTATCTGGACGAAGATAATGGTGACAAACCCCAGAGACAACAGGACAGTCACAAGAAGGTTTAATCTGCAGGATGGAGCCATCAGACGATTTAATCTACAGGATGGAGCCACCAGAAGATCTAATCTGCAGAATGGGACCCCAAAAAGTAATAAAATGTTAAATTATTTTGCCAGAGGGGATAAGGGGGGTTTGACACCAAGAGAGTACCAAAAAAGGAATGTTTGAATCATGTATGAGTTTCTATGAATATGCAACATACTGGTACATTTAAAGAAATGCTTTTCTGAGTCAAGGTGTGCCTCTGGCAGTGTGCCAAGCACCCGGCCGTATGTAACTTTTGCTTTCCTGTCTCCTAATTGTCCTTTATTAAACATTTTTAAATTTCCAACAGAGGAACGGACCTCGTTTTTCACAATAAGACACTAGTTTGGTATCACCTGGGTAGGAAATGAGCTGAAGGTTTTAGCCGGCCACAACTTGACTGCAAATCAACATTGCTATTGTAAAAAAGTCAGAAACTGTACTGTGACATACAAACAGGACTGCTGCTGATAAAACACATGAAGTAATTCAAGTCTGTTTAACATCAGTAAAATTTTAGCTTCAGCTACTGCATTCAGCTGGGAGACATTTTAATGTCTTGAATTGCCGGAGGGAGTTCAGACGAGACAACGGCTGGGGTAAGCAAGGACCCAAAACTGCAACTTGACCTTGGGAAGGTCAGAAGAGGTGAGCATGTTCTTCCTGGAGAAGAGAGGAAGAATTCAAAGGATGTAAAGAAAAGAAAAAAAAAAAACACATTTTTCCCCATTACAACTGTGGGTAGGACAAAAATTATGTGCTCAAGTTAAAGCAGGGGAGACTCAGACAAAACCTGGTGGAGCTTTGGGTTGGTGCAGCTGGAGTTGCTGAGCAGAGGCATGTGGGGTCTCTGGATATTTAACAAGAGATTAGACAAGTACTTTAAGAAATGGCACGGGTATGGCATCCAAGATGGCATCTTGTCAGTGCCCTTCCACCCAGTTTTCTGTGATTTTTAACGGTTCAGCAAGTAATGATTTTTAAAACAGCCCCCAGAAGACTTGGAACTTCCTGAAGACGCCCAAACCTTCTCTCTTTCTGCAAGCTTTTCCCACTGCCTTGTATTTCCACTGGCTTCAGTGAAATGAAGGTTTGCTGGCTGCAGCTCTTGGACCACATCAATGACTGCTCACACTCAAACATTTAATTTACCTCCCAGCCACGCTCAGAGCCTTGGGAGTGAACAGCTATTTTTAAAGCCACCATCCTACCACACTGGAACATTTGCTCGTCAGTAGAGAGTGTGCTCGAAGAAATAATGACTGCCTTTTTATCCAGAGACTATTATAACTTATGTTTAAAGTACACTAAAAAGCATGTTTCTGTGTATTTGTATGGAAGGGATATTTAAGGCAAATGTCCCTCCAGCTCTACTCAATAAGCAAAGAGCACACAGCAATACTCCACTCCTGACATTTTAAAGGCTCTCTGATGTTCTTTTCTTCCTTTAACAATGGGGCCAATTTTCCTTTCCTGGCTGCCAGCCTGCCCTCACTTTTTCTTTTAGCACCTCTTCAAATTACCTTGACCTCACCTTTAAGCATTCTCTTCTCCAGGACACTGAGCTCAGTGTGTGGAGGTGTTGCTGATGGAGGAATGAAAGAGCAGACATCACCAAAAGGATGAGAATATTATCAGCACTTGCTTTAATGAGGACCCAGCAACACCCTGGGGCCACCACTAACATTGATCCTGGGTGTCTCCTCTGTTCTATCACTTCCCAGGACTGCAAATCTCTGATGCTTTCTGGCCATCCTTCTCCACAAAGGACTGACTGACTGCCCCTGTCTTGGGAGGGGACAGAGCACAGACCACGTTCAGTCTAAGCACCCTTCCAGCCATCGTCTTCACGGCACAGCTCGGTCTCTTGCCGTTTTGTTGCTGACCTGACAGAGACAGATGTAGATTGCTGCTGCC
The DNA here is from genome assembly GCA_013400655.1 of Mystacornis crossleyi. Taxonomy (NCBI): domain Eukaryota; kingdom Metazoa; phylum Chordata; class Aves; order Passeriformes; family Timaliidae; genus Mystacornis; species Mystacornis crossleyi. The sequence continues at coordinate 34,745 of VYZQ01021588.1, forward strand.
ACATGCTCATGCTCACCAAACAGAAGGTACAGCACTTCTCACAGCTGAAAAATAAGCAGTCTTCTCCTCTCACCTAGTGGTTTAAACACACCCACAAAAAATAATTAAGAGCCTCCCCATGATAAAAATAGAAAAGTCATCCACCAGCCCAGAAGTCTGAGTGTATCTGTGCCAGGGGAGTTGCATTCCCAGTTTGTAGGTACAGGGCCAGAACAGCTCTCCAGCTGCATCAGTTTCATTTCAGGCCAGGTCTAACACAGGTTTGTCACTGCCCAGGGACACATGGCTGATGGACTTCGCGACCAGGAGCAACCAGCCGTGCTCTACCCATAACTGCTTCAGTAAATCACTGCACTGAGCTCATGTCCTCATCAGTAAGCCTTGACACATCTAAAAAGAAAAAATTGGCATCCAANAAAAAAAATTGGCATCAAAAAAAAAAAAAAAAAAAACCGGCATAGCTCCGAAGCTGGTGAAAGGCTTCTCCTTTACCATTACTATGAATGAAATCCTCTATTTCTCCCTCTGACATCAAACACCACTGATCCAACCCCGCCAGCACAGCTCAGTCCTGCTACAGCAAAGGCTTCCCTCTGGGGCAACCATCCCCATTGGCTCCTGGCCTGACTTTTGGGCCATACCTATACTTGAAAGACAAATCAGATTCAAGTAGGGTGTTACTTGTAAGTGCAATCCTCATTCTTAAATATCTCAACTCATCTCAAGTGTGTTATGCTAAAACAGAACAGGACATTGAACACAGAATAAAATGTCTCATGCATAAAAACGGATAACTGCTATGGAAAAAGCTATTCCTGGGTAACTCCAGACCAGCTCTGAGCATACCAGTGACCTCAGAAAATGGCACATTTGTGAGGTGTCAGGAGATCCAGCCCATATCCATGAGACTGAAGAAATTTTGTAGGCCTGAAGGAAAAAGGTTCTGCACCCTGATAGCTCACAGCCAGTGCACTTCTGAGTGCACTCTCCTCACAGTAATTAGCAATTCCCACCTTGTCAAGGCTCAGACAAGTGGGTTATTCAATAATTTTAAACATCCTGGCCCTTCTGAATTACAGCCTAGGGACATTGTCAACAGGCAATTCCTATAGCTGGTTCACCTTCCAGCTGGTTCAAAGAGCCAGGAGAGCTGAAAAGCAGCAAAGCCACTTTGCTTCAGCTGGTTCTGCAGCTGTGCTGTGCCAGCAGTGGGACCAGGGGTAACTGTCTCCCTTCTAGTGAGAAATCCCTGCACATGTGGCTGCCACTGATTTGGGGCAACTTTTGGACCCAAGTCAGCTCCAGAGGGTCCGTATTTTTGCTCCCAGGAGATGTATGCCAGCAGTTAGCACAGGGGTGAAACTACAGACGATGATGGAAGAGGAGAGAGGACAAACCAGAGATCCAGACAGGACTTTCACAGCTGCACAGTCCCTTTGCCATGCCCTCAGCTCTCACGAGGTGCTTGAGAGGCAAACAAACACTGCCCAACATGCACAGGGGCAGTAGTCCCACAGACAGGAAGAAGGCAGAAGACCTTGAGAGACTTGCAGATCCACACATGATGTGTGGTGTGGGGTAATGTTACACCGTGGGTGACAGCAGAGACATGTTTTGAGGAGATTTGAGCAATGAGACTTCTGTAGGTTGATGAATCATCTCTCTTTCCAGTAGACACAGGCAACACCTTACTCCTGAGAGCTCAAATTAGGGCTGTGAAAATAGCTGAGGTTTTTTGGCTTTAATCCCAAATAAAAATATTTTAAGAAATCAGAACAACCTGAAAAAAACCTGTTATTCTTATGGGCTAAGTAGGCTGGTTTGAACCACCCATCCCTCTCCTTCTGTATAGTGATACTGCAGAAATATTTGTGTATGGAAGCTCTTATTTTGGTTCACTTGCAGAAAAGGAAAAAAAATTAAAAGAAATAAAGAGAGGGCTGTCTTCCCCCCTGCTGGAAATAACTTCAGGAGACTTCCCTCCCTGAGCTCTTCACAGCAAGTGGTTGGTGTCCTGGGGCTCTTGGCCCTATCAAGATTTTACCACGGTGCAGATCAGGGTCAGGAGCACTCGAGCCAGGGCTAAGCACACGGAAGGTAATGGCAGCTTTTTAGGGAGTCCAGAGAGGGCGAGAAATCATGACTGAGCCCATGCTTTAAAGGAGTCCCTTGTCTCACTCATCCAAAGACCAGCAGGGTTTGTACTCCATGACCCAGGAGCCATCACAGGGTGATTATACAGGAGCACTGCTGTGAAGAAGTCAGAATTGAGCCACCTGAGGAGGAGAGCTTGTCAGTACTGGACAGGAAACAAAAATTCTGCTTTATAGCAAACATCCTATTTAAAAATCTCCAAAATAGACCAGATATCAACCAAAAGTTTGAGTAAAATTCTTAAGAAAGAATCTTAGGGCATTTGTTTTGATATAAAAGCCAAATTTGAGAACAAAGCTTTTCTGACCTATTGTCCATCCTCAGCAATTTCTTCAAGTAATATCAGATTATCAAAATATAATCATTAAAAAAGTATTCCCGCAAAAAAATTCATTTTTCTGGTGGAAAATAATCTGTTAGTACTTTTTCTGACTTGGTCTAGTGCTAGGAGTTATTTGGTGTTCTCTGTGATGAACTGGGAACCCATGACAACTGCATGCATATGACCTAGTCCACAGGAAAATATTACTAGGAAGAGGGAAAAACAGTTACAAATTTCATTTATTTTATCATGAGTTCTGGTTATTTTTATGGAGTAATAGGATGCTGGCAACCTGCTTTTTTTTTTTTTTCCTTTTTTTTACTTTATTAAAGCAAATTCAGAAGGCAGTCCTTAACTGGTATTTATTAAAACTTGTTTTGAGCTTCTCCTTTAAAATGTAATTGAATTTTCACTTTGAAGTCTCTCAAAGAGGAAAAAAGCTCTTTAAAAGCTATTTACATTGTTTTCAGAGAAGTGTGATTTCTACCTTGTCAGCAGGCCCTTATGCTCTGAGGCAAGGCTTGCCCCAGTTGGAGTTTTGCAGTCCTGTCACTTCAACATTGAAAAAGGGAAGTTTCTCCCCTTCTCACCATTCAAGTTGTGGCAATGGATGGTTAAAAGTAGGGGGAAAAATACGTTTTCTTCCAAAACCCAATCTACTCTGGTGCAGGAGAATGGTGTGAGGAGCACAAACAGCTTCATGCCTTCCCCTAAAGCAGTGTCCCTCTGCTTTGGTTACATTTAGTGACCCCTCAGGGCCATTTTTAATTGCATATCCATCACCTTCTCTTCTCCCAAGCGTTGCTGTTCCTCTTGGATATCTTGAATGGTCCATGAACCTTCTCCCTGGGCACTAAAACTCCTTCCTGGCCCTTAATTTCCTCACCTGGAACCCACATCCACACTCTGCCTGGTCTGGCTCATTGGTGTTGCTGTGTTTGGGACTGTTCATGGATCCCACAACCTTCTGTCCCTCCTTTGGTGCTTGGGGCACCATGTTGGGGAAGGCACATCCCACTAGGGGCCATCTCTGCTCCTGTCTGGACTCCCCTCACAGGCAGCCTGGCCCTGGCTGCTCCCTGACACCGGGAGCACATTAGGAATGCCCTTCTGTCAGGAGACTGCCATACACAGCACCAGCACAGTCTGAGTTACAGATAATTTTGAATTTGAGGGGAAAGGAAAAATATTTAGCAAAATTATGTAACTGAAGTTCAAAAATAGCCTATTGCCATCTGGTTGTGCTATTTTGACAACCAAAAAAACCCTTAAGTCTTTTTAGAGCTAGATATACTGTTTGCAAACTCAGCCAAATTTTTTATAGAATCTCAAATTTCACATGTATGATTTACTTCTGGAGATTTTTGAACCAAGTTTGCCTGTGTACAAGCCATACATCTCCATTCCAGTCGTACCTCTCCATTTCAAGTCTGCCATTAATATCTAAAAGCTCTGTCATATTCCTGTAAAAGCAAGTAGACAATGTCAGGAGACTGCAGAAAAAAAAATTAAATTTAGTAAAATATAAAATAATTTTTAAAAATTTAAAATGAAATCCTCTCAAATACTGTGGATTAATCCCCAGCCTGCTGCCCTGCCTCCACTGGCCATCAGGAGACAGCTATTTTAGCAGCCCAAGTTGTAATGGAAACATCATCCAAAGCTGTTCCATTTGCTAAAGCAACTGGGAATTGCAGAGAGCCTGAAACAGTGCCCAGATGTGACCTTCCCTATTAAACAGAGGACAACTTCATGCCATCTGCACCCCGCTGAAATGTCAGCATGGAAGGGAGCATCGCCCTTAAACTCCTCCACGCTGGCAGGACGGGGTAGAGCCGAGCACGGGGCGGTGTAACAAACAACATGCCAGGAGGTGTGGGTACCCAGCCTGTCCTAGGTCAGCCACACGTCAGCACAGCTTAGGTCTGCTGTTCCAGTGACTACTAAACTCACCAGCAAATCCCAGGGAACTGCCTTCCTACAACTGCAATTGAATCTCAAAAGTTGTGCCCCAGTGAGAGTGACTTGTGAGGAAACCTTTAGAATTCAACATCAGTTATGTATTCTCTAGTGTATGGAAGAAAATAAAAACGCTTTCAAGTGGATTCCCCTGTCATCTACCCCGAACCTGGCCCCTGCAGCAGCGATGAGGGGTGGCAACCTACCTGCTCAGCTCTCAGACCTGCCCAGCAGCACTGAGATAATGACTCCCCCAGCCAATACACCAGGGAAAGACTCTCTCCCTTCAGCAGTTTTATGTATATTGGCTTTCAGCCTCATTGCATAAGGTTAATTATCTCTGAGTTGCTTCCTCTGTACAACCTGGCATTGCATGCCTATTGCCTGCCCTGGTGCTTTGCAGTCCTGACCCCTTTTCACACTTGCCTCAGACAGGGACATGGGGTGGTCTCAGCATAGACCTCTGTCACCTCTGGAGACATCAACCATCTCCACTGATGCTCACAGGCACCCAAAGCTGGCCTGAAGCAAAGCCTGGGACCCACCCATTTGACTCCAGGAGCCTGACTGAGGTGGCAAGTTCAAGACAACAATTCCAGCTGACAAGAAGTTTTAAAAAAGAACAAGGTTTTAAACCGGCATTTTTGACAAAAAGCACTAAACAGCATCTTTTGTTTCAAACTGAATTTTTTTTCTTGAAAGGAGAAAGTCAAGGGTATGAAGAACCACATGGTCAGACAGAAGTTTCCCTCCCTCCATCTGTCTCTGTATCATGCAGTCTCCACAGCACATCACCCTAAAGGTAGAAGAGGGGGGAATATGAGTTATCCAATAAAATACTAAAATTAAACAGCCAAAAACTGACAAAGCACACAATGTGCTCCTGGAACACCATCTTCCTAGCAAATGCTCCACTGCTGGTAGGGATTATTAAAATTCTTGATGAAGTTTCTCCTTCAGTTCAAAACAAAATCTTCCATCAAAGCCATATAGCTTGGTTACTCTCAGAGCTTTCTAGTCCCCTCTGCTTTTAAAGGGCTTGATTTTGTTTCAGAAGGGAATCACCTTTTCCCTCTGGTTTCAGGCTAGATAGAGTGCACACCAGCCCCATGCTCCATCACTGCCGTGTACAATTCTGTAAGGCACCATCATCTCTTGTGCGTGTAATTAAGACAAACGAGCAGCAGTTAACAGTGCAGAGGTTAGTGGCAATTCTATTGACAGCACACCAGGGGCAGTGCAGTGGCAGTGGAGAGACGCAGTCACACACTCATCCATCACCTCCAGCCTGCTCTCAGGGAAGGTGGATGTGCAGAGAGATGCCGTCTTCCCTTAACTGCTTCAAGTGCTTTGGGATGGGAGCTGAGCAGGGCACCACAGCCAGAGTTACGCCTGATACACCCCCTCAGGGCTGTGCACAGTGGGACCCCTCTCTCTTAACCAACTATACAAGGACCCCTGGCTCCTACCTTCAAGACCATAGTTCGGTGCCTAATATTAGGCAGGATGATCTCAGGCCATGCACAAGGCTCAGTCTCCTCTCTCTTCTTCTATTTCCCAGCAGGCAGGATAGATCAGGAAATCCAGCACCTAACCTGCAAGCTGTCAAGTTTTATTCTCCGAGCTACTCAGAAAGGACAGGTCTCCAGGACAGTCATTCTAATGTAGCTACCGACATGGTTTCCAGAGAACAATCAACTCAGGAAGGCAGCACCCACCACCTTGAACCTGCAAACTCACAGAAAGCATTTCTGGAGAGGGGCTCTTTGTACAGCCTTCGTGATGGGGAAGAAAGGTCCTACCACTGGTGTAAGCTGTCAGTAATGGGGGGATTTCTCACCTACTCTTCCTGAAGTAATGAAATTTCTGTACAGATTTGTGTGTTTAGCCTGGAGTCATTAGAGTGGCATCTGAGCTATCCTGGGACACATCTGGGTGATGTGGGATGTTTGTCAGGTTGCACTATTGCTTGTGGAAAGGTTGCAAAAGAAGTCAAGCTTGAAGAAGGTTTCACGTAGTGGGATCAAAGGGTATTTGAGGAGAAACTGGAAGAGCAGGGGGTGCTGACATTTCATTTTCCAGTGAATTGGATATGTGCTGAATTCAGAGAAGCACCAGGACTGCATTCCCCTGCTTACCAGATTCTGAAGATTTCATTTTACCTTGCAGCACCTGATGAGCATCTCATGAGAGACTGATGAATTCACAACACTTTGTTAAGAGCTAACTGGAAGTATTGGTATTTTTTGACCATCAGTCAAACTATGGGTACAGCTGCCCTGCGAGCCAACAGTAGCAAGACAATGAGTCTGTAAAGCTAATTCATAGGAGTGTATCAGAGATTTCTCATGCAAGAAGGCATCCTATGACATCCTTCGGGATGTCTAGAGACTGGAAACAAGGTAGGGGTGAATCCACTGCCCAGACAAATCTGCTTTGAGTTGTCCCAGACTGTACCTGCATCTTTGGCTGAGCAGAGACAAGTTGTGCAATGTGAGTGAGCTGCCAGAGCTGTTGCTCACTTGTGGCAAGTAAAGTCTGGAAAGAGGTAGTAAAGTCTGGAAACAGCCTTCTTGGAAGCTGTGATCTTATAGGTAAAGAAACTTGTGGATAAAAAAAAAAAAAAAGAATATTTTGAAGGTCTTCTTGGAGGTGACATTGCCTCTATGTCAGTGGGAACAGGCTTCGCTGACTCCTCATGCACGGTAGGAAGATAGAGAGCTTGGCTGCTGTTAGGGGTTAGGAGCCTGCAGTGAAGCTTCCCAACTGATCAGCAGGTTTTAAGAGTTTCTAGACAGGAAAAAGAACCTCTTTAAAAAAGACTACTATCCCAGTTTCCTGCTGCTGTCCCTGGCCTGGCATGCACAGGCTGCTGCCCTGCAGACTGCCCAGTGACTCTGGCACAGGCATCACCTCACACCAGCCAGAGTGATTACACAGGGCTTGTTCAATTGTCCCAGCTGAGACCTCACCCACTGACTGGCCAGGAGCCCAGGCTGGGAGCCTCTTCCATTTCCTTCACGCAGACTTTGCCCACAGTGGAACAGGAGGCCAGTTCCCAAGCCCTGGGCACAGCCCATTTCCCTCCAGTACAGCCTCTCCCTGATCCTGTCAGGAGACTGTGGGGCAGATGCTCCCTGCCTGCCACCTTCCTTAAAGCCTTGGGAAGCCTTTCCACGCTCTATTTCAAAAAACCCCTCTACGCCCACAGATTGCATGAGAAATGGTTAATGCCTCTAGAAACAATGCCTACAAGGAAGAACCAGAGTCTTCACTGTCGGCTGGTGTCATCACTGAGGCGTTTGTCCCAGGCTGACAAAGACTTTATCTCCTTTGTGCCAAACATTCAGAAGCCTGGGAAAGTCCCTGTTTTGATGCCCACCCTGAAGAACAGGGTCACGTTGGAGATAGCTTGATACAAAGAGCCACAGCACGGCTGGTGAATAGAGCTGTAGCAAAGCACCTTGGTTGCCTCTATGAGAGTACACACTGAGGAAATATAGGAAGGGAAACAAGTTGGACTCATACCCTGTTCTGATTCTTTGTGTATGAGAAGCTGGAAGTATTTTGTTTTCTACTTTTTATACTTAAAAAAAAAAAAATCCAACATCAAGTTGTGTTTTGGCAGAGGTCTCCTCGGAAGATCTAGAGAAGTAGAGTGGGAGGTTTTGCAGCTTCTAGTGAAATGGAAAGAGGAGGAGGTGTTGAACTGCAAAGATTTTTTTCTTCCAACTGTTGGTTGGGATTGGAGTTAGATAAATGTTAGCTAAATACAGATTGCTTAAAACGTTTTGTAGGAAAAGCAATTGAAGTTGAAATTCATCAGCTTTTACTTGCACTGTCGTAATACTATTAATTCTTCAGTGAAGAAAAAACAAACAGGGTAGACAAGACCTTAATTGCTAAAAACAAGAAACAAAACAATTTTTGTACCATCTTCACACAAAGAAGATGACTGAATGCCCATTTCTCCTTAACTTTGCACATTCTTTGCTGCTTCTCTTACCATAGACATAAGAGAAAGGAGCCCATGGGACTTACAGTTCAATTCATTGCAGTACAAAATGCCTCAGCCTCTTCTCAGTGTACTGCCAGTGCACAGGACCGGGGGATTTCTGATGTGCCAGTGGCAGGGGCTTAGGAAGTACAAATATACAGGCTGGGCAAAACTGTTTTCTCAGGCCTAGAAATGCAGATGAGTATTGGAGGCTCTAGATGGAGGAGAAGGCTGACAACTCAGCCTGTCAGAAGGTATCCCTTAGATGGAGAAAAAAGCATTCTGATGGCTGTTTATGATCCTTGAACCAGTTAGTGGTCCCCTACTGACTGATCCTGAATGGAAGTCAGTATGATGAAGAGCAAGCATGGAGAAACAGACTGATTGCAGATCAGTTTCCAGTATGTACTTTCAGGAACCAGCTGGAAATCCAACTCATGTCATCGGCAAGGTGGAGAGAGCAGTGACCTCCTCAACACCAGGGAGCAAGACAGGCAGGAGCAGGTTGCACCATGCTGAAGAACAAGGAAGTGATGAATCTCTGAGACACCCTGGCTGGAGGAAGAGGGGACACTGCCCTGCCTCAGTGACACCAAGACACAAAGACCAGCAATAGGTGCAAGACCCTTGACATGGACCATGCTGTTGGAAGTCATCCAGCAGTACCCCTGAACAAGAAGGGCACAGACAGAAAATGGAGACAAAGTGCTGTCATGTCATCAAAGACTGTTACAGTGAGGTTCCAATGCCAAACCTTCCACAGACAAGGTGGCTGCACGAGTAAAGATAGATAACAATGAACTAACTAACATCAGTGGGCATCAACAGCATGGAACTGTTTCATACATTAGAAATAGAGACAGGAACTTTGCCAACAAATAACTGTGAACGTCTCACTTTTCTCCCCAAGAAAAATTAAAAGTGAAATATATATTACCAGAAAAATTTTCTCACCATTACAAAGAACTCGCATGAGTGCACAAGGCAGCTCTGGAGAGTATTGCCAGGAGTCCAAATGTTTCTTCTGCCCCCCCAAGTAATTCTGTAAAAAGCAAAGAAATAAACTTCTAAGACACACAAGAAAACTTGAATTCCAGCTCTCAAACAACTTATCTATATGGGATCAAGTTCTCAGTAATGTATGCCAGGCACATGCATGTGAATATTGCAGAGTTTTGTGATTTCCTGAGGACAGGAGATAAAAGGCAAAAGTCATGTCAAAATAACATAGGAGAAGTCCTCATGAAAATAAACAGGCTGCTCTGAATGCCATCATTATTAATAGAGAGAAGAAAAAGACTGATGAAAAGTATGCTCCAGATTGAAGCTGCAAAAGATCATCTAGAGAAAAAGCTAAATGTTATTGACAGCTTTGCCCAGGAACATGAGGCATCAAGCACAAAGGGGCGTGTGATATCCCTCCCAAACCTCAGAGACCTACAAGCTGCAACCACAGTGACTCAATCACCACTGACATGGAAATAAGATCTCTATTTATGAAGGACAAAGAATACTTTAAATAGACCTTTTAATTCATTATGCTGAATAGATATTACTTGAATCAAAATTCACTTTTATCATCATAAAGGTAAAATTTTATATTAATCATGAGCAAATATCACCTTAGAGGATCTCAAAGTGATTGCAAACAAAGCAACACACCATAATATTCCTGCCATTTTTTCTCAGCAGCTCTGTAAAGAAATCTTTGAAACAAAGATATATCTCCTCATCTGAACCTGGGAAAGGAATCTACCCCTAAGGATGGGGAAATTCAAAATTTCCTCAGCAGGTTTGAACTACAGCAGCAATCAGGATGAAAACATACTGTTGCCTGTTCCAAGGCAACCCTTTTGGCAAACCGGTGCTGAGTAAAGCCCACAGTGCTGTCAAGAACAGGTTTCCAATGCAGCTTGGGCTTTGTCCTAGTCTTTCATTGGCCGTATTTTCCACAGCCTTTAAACAACTGGCAGAACAGCAGCCATCATGTGACCATTTTGTACTGGCTCTCAGAAAGTCTTTGGCAGGGCAGAAAGACTTCACGTGGCAGATGTTGTCCAACACCAGAGCAGCTGCACCAGCTCACATGGAGGGTCCATCCAGCCCAATGTCCTGGTTCCAACAGCAGCCAACAAGAGATGTTTAGGGAAATAACACAGGTATGGAGCATGCATAGAGTGCTTTATTCCCGCCCCCCCCTCGCCGCCGGCCCCCCTCCTGGTGTACTACTCTCATTTCCCACCCCAAAAACCTGTGATTTAAGGTTTTAATGAGCCAGAAAACCACCCTCATATTTAACTGCTTTCAGTGGATTTTAATTTTCCTTTACTACCTACTCTTTCTGAGCCCTTATAAAATTCTGTCATCTACATCCCCTGGCAACACCATTCACAGATTAACTGTGTGGAAAAAAATCAACCTCTTTTAAATTTTTAGGCAACCTCCTGTTAATTACTCTTGATGATTTTCAGTTCTCATACTGATAAGAGAAAGGGTATGACCATCACACACTCAACTCTCCCACTGCCTCCTGTGATTTCACAGACCTCTCCTATATTCCCCATTTTTGTCTTGCAGGCTGAAGGTTTGTGATAAGCTAGAAATATTTAGTTACCTAAGTCTAGAGGAATCATCCAGACACCATGCAATGCTCAGTTCTACCACTGTGTAAGAAGACCAAATGCTTCTCCTTCCCTGTGCTGGAACCAATACTCACTCCTTGGAAGGAACTGGCCTTTCTCATGGCAACTATAATTCCAGGTTTGGACAGCATAGTCAGTGATCTGGGCTTATCTAACAACATTTATGTCCTGAGTGATAAACAGGATGCAACAGCATACCAACAGCCTAGTTTGAACCAGCTACCAGCAAACAAAACCTTAAAATCAGAGGGGGGAAAAAGTCAGTTTGTCCTCAAAGGATCTCCTAGAAACAGGATTCTTGAGATTTTCTGATGCATTTACTTAGCTTTGCAGCTGTTTTCCTAAATCAGGTAGCTTCATCCACTGCAGATAGCACTTTTTGGTGGTTTGGGTTTTTTTTTTCCCACTACCAGTGGTGGAATTCCAACACCAAGCTGCAGCTCTTTAGCAGTAGTGCACTAAGCATAGGTCAGAGTGTTAGAGGAAAGGTAAATCCAGCCAACAGCAACGAAATAGCTTTAATCATGAATGCCTGCAGCAGATGTTCAGAATAAAGCAGTCAGGCACAATGAAAACTGCTCAGATCTTACAGTGCACAAATCCACACACAGCTGTACAAGCAGCAGGGGAGGGGAGAAATGTCTTGGGTGAGTCCTACAGAACTTGGGCAAAAGGGTCTCTGAACAAACCCTGTTATAGGCAAACCCCAAGTGAAAACCAGCCTAGTGTCATCGCAGCAATATAAAAGCAAAGACATCAGTGGTTTTATACTGGAACAGGTTGAGAAAATAAAAAGCATTTGTCTATTGTAGGGCTGCCTGGCAGGAAGAAGCTCTGCATCCTGCATCTGGCAGGTGAGATGTATGTCAGGATGAGCAGGGGGGTGGATTGGAGCTCAGCAGGAGTATCACAACCAAACTGATCCCAAGTAAGACAATCCCTCCAGTATCAGCAAGGCCCTTGCATGCTGCCTGAACTTTCTGGCCTGCTGTAGCCTTCTTATTACAGCTTTTGGGCTTTGAGATGCCTCAATTCTGTGTCCAACCTGATGACACGCAGTGTTAATGATATTGTAATAAAAAGGGTCTCAGATGTTCATAAGACCAAAGAAAAGGCCTAATTTTATCTATCTATCTATCAAGTGTTAAATATAATCCTAAAAAAACCCCACATTTTTGCCTTTGAATTGGAGCATTGGTGTTATTTTGACTTCTGTCTCCTGGTATAGCATTAGGAAAGCAAAGAGAGCCAATTTTTAAATTATTTTCTATACCAAACTTATATAGCTTCACAAAATAATATTGCTAGACAACTTTGTGCAATAATTTACATGTTTGTAAGCTTTTTAATAGCAGTCCAAAATTATTGTCTCCCAATATTGCCTGACTTTGGAGGAGCCTTGCCAGTTTCCATCAGCCAGGAAATCTGTTCCTTGGGCTCATTCACAGAACATTCTGAGCATCTTCAGCAAAACATTTGGCTTGAGGAAGAGAAGAAGTAGTCACTCTGAAATAAACTCCAAAGTAAGTATATAGGCAATGTAAGTATATAGTAAGCAAAATTCTACAGCAAATTCATTTTCATGCAGATGCACAGGCACCAAAATGTCCACAACCTGACATCTCAACATCCTCATGCCCCTAACACAAAGCAAAATAGAAACTCTTGATTTCTCACCCCATGGTCCTCTGTTCCAGCTGCCCTTTCACACCAGGGCTTTCAGCATCTTTGTGCATCTACACACCAGAATTTAGCTTCAGTTTTCCTTCTCTCTGCCTCCTCCTGCTCTTC
>VYZQ01021607.1:7954-25577 GCA_013400655.1 Mystacornis crossleyi
GCCCGGCCGCCCCCGCCGCTCACCTGCCGCCCCCGGCCCCTGCGGCTCGGCCGGCCCCGCTCGGTACCTGTCGGTCGGACGGGGCCGGGCGCGGAGGGAGTGAAGCTGCGGCCAGATAAGCGTTTGCTTTCCGAGGGCTTCTTCCTCTCGGCAGGCTGTGCCCGGCCTATGCGAGAAAAGGGCTGAGCGAGAGTGCGGGCACCTCCCGTCCCACACACCCGGTTGTGCCCGTCTCCCTGCCTGCGGCCAGCACGAAGCAGAAGGGTCTCTGCACTGGCAATTTATTAAAGCAGCCCTGCGCTTCTAAGGGTTAAAAATACCAAGTACGGCATATGATTTATTACAAGGACTTTTTGCTTTTTAACCTGTTTCCCTTCCTCAATACTTTTTATGTGCAAAGACATAGCAGCATATCCCCAGAAGATTTATAGCCTCTTTTAGTCAAACACCAGGCCCGTCACCTCTATTTTCCAAAGAGAGAGAATGAGTGTGGGGCTAGGGAGGAGGAACACATCTGTTCATGTAAGAAGCAAATCCTTTTTCTGCTGGAAGAATAATAGCAATCCACCAAGCAAAAACCACAAAAGGAACTGCTTATTCATTTATTCTAGAGGAAAAAAACATTTTAAATGAACTGAGCAGATTTGGACTTCTGGTTCAAGCAAAGAAACATTTCTTTAAATGATGTCTCCCCTGTGTGCTATCTAAGAGGCACTCTTGCTCGAATGGTGAAAGTGCTTACGAAACTTATATTTAAGCTGTACTGGACGAAAGATTTCATTTTTTCTGCATCTGAAACTTCCTGACATCGTTTACCACTGTGGTATGAATATGTATATCAGATTCTGACCACTTGTCCAACATTTTGAATGCCCATGTCACTAATTTCCGAAGTTGGCAAGTTTAGTCAAACAAAAGGAACAAAGTGTGCTGTGTACCAGCAATAAAACTGTGCACCCAGAACCATCTATCAAGACATTAGACTTCTGGCCAACTCCTAAATGCTGTCCACAAGCACAATATTTGTGGGTTTTTTTCTTTTAACTAATCTATTCACTTTTTTTTTTCCCCTCTGACCCTTTTTTTCCTGTTTTGATTTCTATGTGTATAACCAGTACCACCATATCGGAAAAGCAAATTTAAAAATTGCATAAATGAAAAATATTTTTCATGGCTATTTAACAGATATGGCTATAGAAATAACAAAACTGGATATAAAAGAAAAACAAGTCAATTTTGAAAGTGAAAATGTGATATTCTGTCCTCCTCTGCATTTTCATTTTGAAACGATGATGTGAATTAAACTTTTACCAGCTGTCCTGACTACAAGTTCCTAGTTTTTATAAGCCAATGTTAAATATTAATACAGTTTTGCATTTACTTCACCGTGGTTTTAAAGCAAACATAACCTTCATGGAATGTTTAAAAATGTATGACTTTTAAAGACCTAATCCAGCTTCCAGGAAGGTCAAAAGGAATCTCTGTGTTGACCAGGATGAGGCTTGGAGTGGGAACTCAGTAAGGTCTTCATGGTGCGTTTAGCTGTCTCAGGTGCAGAGGAAAGAGAGACAACAGAGCCATCCTCTCAAGTTTGCAGGAAAGCCACATTTGGTAGGAGTCAATCGGTAAATATCTCACAGCTCAAATGTTGATTTTGTTAATTAATTCATCAGCTTCAAAAAAAAAAATCTGGTCTGAAAAAGCTCTTCTGAGATACAGAGATATTTCAGATCTTAAGCTACCATAGGAACTGAGGTGATAGAATTCTGGGTGAGGGCAGTGAGGAGGCTCCCAGTTCACAGACATCAGGAAGACTTTGACCTGGGTTTATTTCTCCTTGTTTATTCCATCTCTAGTGCTTGGATTGTAAATAAAAATGTTCATCTTTGCGTTCCTTTAGGCAGAGGCTATTCTCTGCTCCCCTCTTGTATGAGGCAATGGCAGCTGTAAAGGGTCTCCTGCAAATGGGCACAATTCCCTTTATTTGAATCCCAAATTACCCTATCCTGCAAGAAAAATCTTTTAAGAGTTTCTTAAGTATGGGTTTACAAGTGTGGTTGGTTTACTTTTGTGTGGCTAAATGGCATTTCAATCACACAAGTGGATTTATCTCCCTTGTGCCAAGTAAGTCAGAGGAGGATTTCAGGACTGATCCTGCAAACACTGCCAACCTGGAAAGCCTGGAAGATACATGAGTTTTCCTATAAACTGCTGAGATCTTAACTGACTTCTGTGGTCTTTTTCCTTTCTCTGAAATACTGACACAGCTTGCAGAATGTGATGTGACAATAGTGGAAGTGAACTGGGTTGTTCTGATGTAGACAGGAAAAACCTTTTTTTCTGTTCCCCTTCCTGTAAAGGTTGCATCTGAGCAACCACATCCTTAAACAGTTTGACATGTGAGCAGATTCATTTCCATTGATTTTTGTCATTTGCTTTAAACTAAACCCACAAATAATTAAGAATACAGGAAAAAGCTATCATGTAAACTGTTGGTGAGCATCCTACATCTGCAGTTTGAGGACACTGGATGGCTCTGAGTAGCTTGCTTTTAGGCTGGTTTTTGTTGGATGATGTTCCTACAAAGTACCAGGGCTGACTTTGCCTATTATTTATTCCAAGCAAAAACCTTCCAGCTTCCAGGTAATGTGTCATCAACTTAATTACATCACATTAATTTTGAATGAGAAACACCATTTTTAAAAGCATATATAGTTCTGATTGTTGTTGTTTATAAAGCTCAGTATTAAAATTATGAAGGTGAAATCAGTCATGTAATAGGGAGAGAAGATACTTTAGTTGTATTTTAAGGTATTATTATTTACCAGGCTTTTCTTAGTGTCTCCACAGCAAACCTACAAGGAGAACACATTATAGTACTCCTCATCTCCTTCTGTGCAAGATCAAACAATTTTTCTTAAACGACTTCTGAAATCATTACCTCCCTGCACACAGTAATTACCTCACTATTGCCAAATAGATCAATTTTAAAAACAGATATTAAAATCTTAAACATATTCATATCTCCTAATAATAATTTTGCTACATTCTCTTTTCTGGATTTGGGCGCTTTTTTCTTCCCCCCCCCCCCCCCGCCCCGTGTTTTCACTGTTATACTTTTGGCATTTTTTCAGAGTATAAAGCAAGCCAGTGACCCATGAAGCTCTCGCATGAGAGTAAACCCTAATACCATTTCAGGCAGGCAAGTAAAGTCCTGGAACTTTGGCTTGCCTACTAGGGTCCAAGCAGAGACCAAATCTCCCAAACATTCCCAAATTATGTCACACTTCTGTCTTGACTAGGGCAATGACAGATAGGCTCAGCTCATATCTTTCTTGAAGGTCGAATCTTGCAGGATCAGTCATTTCACCCCAGCTCTTCATTAAATTTTGTCTTAGATTTTGAAGAGTAAAAAAGGCCAAATTGAGTTAACAGCTTCTAAAAACAGCCTGGTGCAAGCAGATTCACTTAAAAATAAAACCAAAATAATTTGCCACCTAAACTGCAAGCCCTTCAGCTGCATGAGTTGCTTCATTAAGCATGTAAAGACTGTGTTGAATAAAATCCTGTATGCTGCTCTCTAAAATGGTATCCTTATTCTTGGCTGGTTGTGAGAATGTCTTTCCTGCAGCTGCCTTGCTGGGAGAGCCACCTGCCAGGCCACAAGCATCCCTGTCACCTGCCAGGCCCAGACTGGAAGGGCTGGCAGGAGTGCTGGGAGGTGCCCCAGAATCAGCCCCACATTCCAAGGGGGCTCCGGCTATGTCTCTGCTCCTTCTCTGGTTGCAGAGCCTCATCCTATTGCCTACATCAGCAAATTAAAACAGACCTGTGAGTCCCAAAAAGTGTATTTTGGTTGACTGAATCAAAGGTAAATGTGGTGCTTTCCTTCTTTCTTTTGCCTCGCTTCTTTTTCAGTATTCAGTATTCATATTTGGGAGGGAGAGATTGTTCTATTCTGTTTTGGGTTGGAGGCTGCAGTTCTGACAGTCAACATTTTATGATTTATTACTGGGATTTGACCAGCACTGCGTGGTTTTCCACCCCAGTCAAGAATATCACCATGTTTTCTGAAGTCTCTGAAGAATATTTGAGGGGTAAGGTTACATAAGCCAGCTGTTAAAGGCAGCACCACTTGCTCTTGCCCACAGGTAACCCATTGAGAAAGCTGGTTACAGCTTGTGCAGAAAAACGTATAAGTCAGGTTATCCCAGCCTCATGACTGTCAGAGTAAGTGAGATTAATCATAAGTGCCTGAGGGCTCACTCAAGGAGCAGAAGGTTGGATTAGTGGTATCTTGATCCATGTATACTCATGTCACCATAATGGTTCCTTATTTGAAGTCTGTAGCACTGCTAGGTAGAGGAGTTAGGATCAGACCTCAGAAGTCATCATTCTCCTCCTAACACCAAGAGAAGATATTTTTAAGCCAGCAATGCAGCCATCCCTATCTGAGGAACATATTATCCCAGCCATCCCCCCATCTACCATTTAGAAGATCACTCTTGCCTTATTTTTGAGCTCTACAGAGACCATGTCATGAAAGATGAAGGGACTTGGTTGTATCCAGTCACTCACGTGTGCTGAATGTGTCTCCTCTATGCAACCACGGCCATGCTCTCCATCTCTGCATCCAGGGGGGCACAGAGCTGTTAGAAGTAGAAGAGCAAGGACAGATGTCTAGAATAGACAGGAACTGGTGATCTTACATGATGTGCAATTACGCTTTCTTCACTCCAGCTGTGGCTAAAAATAGCCTGTCTTATGGCTACCAAGTAAGGTTTTCTGAAGAACCGTTTAATTTACTTTTAAACCAGAAGCTCCTGTGCTTCGGAATTCAGAAACAAATTCTCCAAGCAACAATTCTTGATTCTAAAAAAAAGCCCAGCATGTAGTTACACCAACCACTAGTTGAGCAAGAGCTAATAAAAACCTGAAATTAAAAGTAAAAAGTAAAGTACAAAAATGACTGTTTTGTTGTATTTCTAAGAACTGTTTTCAAAGCACTGAACATGGGGAAATGTTTTGACAGCCAAAAAGCGATTTAAAAATGGCCACATCTTAACCAGTGTTTCACTCAAAAGCTGTTAATCAATTGTGATTTAGCACAGAACTCCTTCTTCCTAACTTGCAGAGAAAAAAATGAGTTACTGCAAGTAAATAACCATACTTTTTAATAATCTTAACTGCTGAAGTCATTTTTAAACAGTACCAAGCTTACCAGCTAGAGGTGGAAAGCTCAGTATACCATTTCCAGGCAATTCCCTAATCCCCCAAACAGTCACATTAATGAATAGTGCAACAGAAAGGTCAGAGGAGAGAGATAGCATCAGACCTCCTTTGCTCTGTAGCAGAGTGTGCATTTCTTTTTCCTTGAAATAGAATTAATGACTAAAAAAAATGAAAGTATGTGAGAGAACATGACATTTAAGTGTAGAAAAGTGTAGAAAAAAAATGTGTTTACCAGGGAATGAAGACAACCAGGGGGTTTTTTCACTCATGCCAGGGAAAAAAAAAAGAAAATCCAAAAAGAAAAAATTAATACATACCAATGTTTTTTTCTTTTTCTCTAAAATAAATAATGTTGCATATGAGGGCACTGTTTCAATCCTTAACTAACAGAGTGCCTAATAAACATATGCCTAAGTTTAAAAATATGCAGTTTCATTTTTTTGTTATTATGAAATTAAAGCATGAGAATAACTGAAAAATAGTGCACAAAGAAATCTCCAAATGGACACATTATGGAGTACCTTTAGCCTTAAGTATGATACATCCTTTTAAGAACTAAAGAAAAGCTTGTTATTTAGGATATATTAATATCTATCACTAGTAGTTTGCTTATAACACATGAAAGTTGTACACAAATGTAGGCAATGGAATCTCTGGATTTAAAAGAGTAATTGCTTGGTAGCACTAAACCTGGTAAACTGAACTGGTCCCTTACACTTGAATCAGCAACCAAACAGATAATTTTATTAAATATTTTAATAGTGCAAACAGGAATTTCTAAAAATGCTTTTATTACTGCTGCTACAGATTTACTGTGGACATTAAATAACAGCTCTCCAATGCTAGAAACAGAGCCAAATTCTGCATCTTTGAACATGGGAGCATATCCCTCAGTACCTCTGGCTCAGGTCCTCAACACCGTCTTCCTCAGGCTACAATCCACCCGGCTGAGGACCACCCATCCTGTTTTGCATTGATATCATTGCATGTTTATACCAGATAATTGTGGGGTTTTCCATTCACTGAATTTATCCTGTCTTCAGAATGGCCTCTTAACACTTCCTACAAACAGCAGATTTCTCGAGGAACTTAAGACATTACAAGTCTGAAGAAATTAGCATTTGGTGACATAAATTAGTTCTATATTTATGATAATCTAATCAGTGAATGAAAGATGAGGTGAGATTAAAGACCGAGCCCCATATTCTTTGTTCTTACTGCATTTAAGGAAGCGCTCTACTGCATCTCTCACTAGGGCAAGTCATGGATTGGATCACCTTGGCACCGTTTTGAGTAGCTGCAGAGTTGCTGTGCTCAAGTGCTTGTTGCTCCTGAAATGCTGCATTTCCAGATCCTGAGCAAGGTGGGTCCTGCCACTCGCCTAATCCAGTCTCATCTCTGTGGCCATCCAGAGCTGCTTTGGGGTTGATAAGAAGCCCTGCAGCAGTGCCACCTCCCCGTGCAGCGAGCAGGCTGTTAGGCACGGGCTGTCTGGCTGAGCAGGACCTGCACAGAGGAAATATTTGGGGATCCTGTTCTGAAGTGCACTGTCCTAAAATTTACCCAAACAAGATTTATGTGCTGGAAAGAGGTCTTATCTAGTGAGACTAATATATAGTAATTTTAAACTTTGGATCAGTAATAACTGGGGACTAGCTTTAACTCAAAGCATAGAGCAGGCACACTCTTTTCAAAATAAACAAGGAAAGGTTTAGATTAGTTATTCAGAAGAAACTATTTAATGTGAGGGTGGTGAGACACTGGAACAGGCTGCCCAGAGAAGTTGTGGATGCCCTATTCAAGGGTTCAAGTGTTCAAGGGCCAGGTTGGACAGGGCTTTAAGCAACCTGGTCTAATGAACCGTGTCCCTGCCCACAGCAGGGAATTTGAAATGAGATGATCTTTAAAGTCCTTTCCAACCCAAGCCATTTTATGACTCTGTGATTCTCTGACACAAACAGCAGGGTCTGCACAAGCCCATTTCACCCTCTGCAGTTTAGAGCATTACCACCATGTAGGAATCGATGCAATTGTGAAGCCTGATTGTTACTCAAGGAAAAATTGTGTAGGAAAAAATTGCATGCAGAACCAGTACAGGCTATACTCTGCCATGTAGGAAACTAAAAAAGACTAAAACTTTAAAGAACTATGAGGAGATTCATGAAATGTTTTGGTGAACACATTAGTTATTTTGGAGAGCACTAATGTTGACTTAAAATATTTGGCTTTTGAATTTGACTTAAAATATTCACGTAGGCTGAATGTAGTTATGTGTTTGGGAAATTAATAACTTTATTTCTAAGTATTACTTATTTTTCTTATATACAACAGCCTGAGGAAATTTTCTTTTGCTTATCTACATTTCAGTCTCTTTGCTTAGATTTCTTCTAGGATCTGACCTATAAAAACAACTGGATTTATGATACTCCAAAGTTTACAGCAAACACTTAACAAATACTCCTATTTCAGATATGAAATTTATAGTGTTTAAATATAGTCTTCGATTTTATCATTTTTGGTGTTTACTGAGTGAAGCAGTTTTCCAGCAAATGTCAAGAAAGCAGCTATTCGGTAAATATACCACAGAAAGTAACTGCACACTGCCATCTACGGAGCAGGCCTGGGATATGGCAGGAGTGGTTTATCGCCAGGAGACGTGAGAGGGGGTATTCATAACCAAAAAATGCCATGGCTTTTCCTCTTCTGGCAGCATCTTCTGTTAGCGCAGAGCATGTGCTGCAAAAGAGGGATTGAGATACAGACTGTGCGTGACTGTTGTGTGAGGAATGAGAAATGACACAGAGTGTGGAGAGTAATTATTTCTCTGAAAGATGATGTTTATAATATCAAGGCTGCATTCGGAACAGCCAGATAAAACCATGCAAGAGGGCAGGAGTACATGTCCCATTCCCGGTGGGAGAGCTCCTGTGGGGATGCCAGGTTGCAGACATCACTGCAGCCCGATTTGTGCGGTGTGTTGCAAGAGCGCCGTGTCAGATCCCTGCTCTGGTGGTAGTGGGTGTTTCATCCACCAGCAGTCTCTCCCTCCACACTCCTGACCTGTATCTGTCTCTCTCCAGTTGCCTCTCACCTCACCTCCCTGCCAGGGCTGCTACTGCCCCATGCTCACATTTCCCAAGAGCTGGAAGGACCAGTAATGAGTGCAGAACGGTCTTGAACCCACCAGTTCAATTCACCCACCCAACGAGGCTGCAAGCACCTGCTCGTGCATAGCCAGCACCTTCACAGGGATGTGTCACCCAGTGCTGGAGAGAAGCAGGAGGGTGTCCAGTGTACCGTGCACATAGTTTATATTAGTAACATATCAGAAACATTTTACTCTCTGCCACAGGTTACTTTTTGCAAGTGAAAAAAAATCAAGGGAAAATACATCACTGAAGAGTCTTCCTTCATCTCACCTCCTATATCTTCTATCTTATGCACAACTGTCCTTTTCAAGAAGCTTTCAAAGGACAATAGGTAGCTAAAAGAAACTGGGAATCATTGTGTAAGGCAAATGTAGACATACAGGAAGAACCAGGAATACGTGCAGCTTCTGCTTTCACCACCCACTTCTGTGGGCCTTGCAGCCCTCCAGCAGCCCACAGGTTGTCCCTTGAAAATCCCCAGTGCTCAACAGAGCATGGTCTGCTCATAACCTGGTTCTGAGCTCTTTGCTGCTGGGTGGCTATGAACTAGAGCATCCCACTTGTGTTTATCACTTTATTACTGAGGTTGTTTGTACATCTCCTGTAGTAATAAACCACTGGGGTTTAGGCTGAGGGTGGTGGAGCAAGTGCTGGCACTAATATGTGTGAGTACACTGCTTAGCACAACAGGGTCCAACAGCTGGGTTTGATAGCTGGCATCTCCATGTAAGTCTTAGACAACACCAATAATAGTCAGTAGCCTCAGCCCTAAATTACTGTTAATCCAGTTATAAAAACCAGTCCTAAATTAGCTGAATCATGAATTAGCCTCCCTCTCAGAAGAGGTTAGTATTTATCGTACAGACTGCCTGTAGTCCCCTGTATTACCCACGTTTGGCTTCCTTCAAGGAGCTTATCTCATCCTGAATTGATGATGAATTATTACAAACTTGCTTTGGACATCTTAATGCAGACTTTTGGCTCAGGGGCCACTAGAAATTTCTTCAGTGCCAGATTGTTGACTTCAGCCTCAATTAATGATACTTTTTATCAGTTTAGTTCAAATGTTTGGTTTCTGTCTTTTGGTTGCATAGTCTAAACATTTCCAAAGTCCAGATAGACGGCTTTAAATTAAATTGTTATGATTTTGATACTGACTTCATGCCTTCCTGGCTGAGCGGGAATATTTTATCCTTCCATCACTTTGATTAATAGACCTATTACAAATCCTATGCTTTAGAGTACCAAGGAGTGAAACAAGCAAACACCACGTAGATTAACCTAGTTAAGACCTCATCTTACACTTCTGTGAGAAGTTTTAATTGTTCAGAACCTAATGCACTCTCTAGTACAATTTTCAAATTGTGAATAATTGCACTTCTCTGCAGACTCCTATTTGTCTTTTTCTTAGCCTAAACTTTTGTTCTGCAGCTCACATGCTGTATGGTTAAACATCTCTCTATTACACAAGTACTGCGGAGTTGAACTTAAGTATCAGAAAATTATTCTGCAAGAGTCTCTGCTAGCAAATTGCAGATCTTTACCACCAGTAGTTAAGACAGGATAAAAAGTCATGTCTTTACATGAAACACTGGTAGTTCTGCCGTCAGTACACAGTCCTCAGGCATTCTCAGCTGCGGTTGCTAGACCAGTCAGAGATTTCATAACAGCTTCCCACACCATCCATCAAATATCCCTTAGGAATTAAAAGCACACTGCAGGAAATCACAGTCTTTAGCACAGTAATAATAAAAATGTTCAGGTTCCCTGTTACTAATAATATGGCTCATTTTTTCATATTGGTTTGTAATCAAAGATGCATCCATATTTTGTAGACTTACTTTAGTACCCTCTTATTAACTAACTAAGCAGATTTTAACAATTTTTTTCCCAAAAGATAATTTAGTTAACTTCTGGTAAAGAGAAGATGTGTTTGAAATTGAATACACTTTTCATATTCTGAAGTTTATTGTACCAGCTAGGGCTTTCTATTTAGCTAGAGAAGTTGAACTGAGATGGAGACACTAAAACAATTATCACTCTTGAAAATCTTAAAAAAGCACTTAATACTTTTTGGTTTGGGTCCTCTGAGATTCTTAAAATGCTCATTAAGTTTATTCATGTATGTTCTGGTATGAATATATGTGTATTCCTGTCTTGCATTTGCCAGCAGTCATCAAATGGAATTAACATCTTGTCTTAGTGCATACTGCAGGTTTATGCAAAGAATGCTGCAGAGTATTCCCATCACTTTGGGATGAAAGGTTAAATATATTGTTGAAAGCATGAGGAGAATATGTCTACTTAGCTCCTTGCACAGCCATGTGGACACTCAGCACAAAAAAGGGTTTGTAAATATGCTGAGACTGATTTGAACCCTAATTCAGTTAAATAACATGGAAGCATCCATATGATGAAATCTGTGCATCCCACTGCTGAATGAATGGCACATGAGCAGCAGGGAACTGGTGACAAGAATCTCTATGCAAAACATGTAAGTGCCCGGAGTAGCAGCTTCCTGACTGTGATAGAGCCAAGACTTCTTTAAAGCAATGGCCTCTTGTGACCACTCTCATTCACAAGGCAACTTAATCCTACAGACAATTTATTTGTTTTGTTCCATTCTCATCTCTAATAACTTTATACAAACCTTTGGCTTCTGTCCCGCTATACAGGTCAGGGACATCAGATACTATCTCTTTATGTGTGCAAAAATCGTGACTATTATCTGCTTATTAAATGCCTGCCTTACCATCAGTCGTCCTGATTAATTCCACGATAAGAAGTGGGATGACTGTTAAATCCTACCTTTATTGGAGTGCTTAGACCTCTGTGCATAGGCAAGTAATAAATGGAGGATTATTTTGTACCCTGGCTGTAAGCATGATTGCTCTGGCAATCACAGTTTTTGTATGAGTGAATGTGCTCAAAAGCAGATGTGTAAATGAAGCTCTGGGCAAGAAGTTAAAGATTTTGTCACTCAGGAAAAAGTGCAAAGTTACACCAAGGTAAATTTAGAGAACATTTTCCTTTTGTAATTACGTATTTTTTATTGGATAGTTGTAAAGGTAAGAGCCATAGATAGTAGACTTATAATGAAATATAAGTTATGATACTTACCTGCATTCTTTTTTACTCATTCATATGTCAGTTTGAATATTATAGAGCTCAGGAGTCGCCTCTGAGATAACTTCAGAGTCATACTGTTCTTAGTCAGATAATCTGTCCTGAAACAGCTGATAAATTTTCATGGGTACCAGATTATTTTTCTCCTGGCTAGCTGCACCTGATACTATAACAATACCTCTGGGGGTAGTTAGCAAGTAGGCTTTGGTATTGATATCTGAATACTTTCTAAATTTCATTGACTAGCTCAGCAATATAATGAAATATCTGATGCCTGTGAAGTTTTTCCTAAAAAGAGCTTTTTCTGTCCTACTGGGATGTCTTTAGAATAGAACAAGTTCTCTAAAATCTAAGCGATTTACAGACTTTCCCTTCTTTTCTGCAATTCTTCCTGAGGATTCAATGTCCATTTTTTAAATTACATCATTCTCTGTCTGACATTTACTACTGTGAATTTAGCTTAACACCAATAACATCATGAAAATAATCATCGTTTGCAAAAGATGGGTAGCTCTGACCACACGTATCCCTCCAGCCCTGCTCTGCTGACAGTCCTGCCTCTCCCTTTGTATCATGGGGAGCTTGGTCAAGTGCCCACGGTGTGCTCAGGACATCGGACACCTGATGTTTGCTAATGTTCAGTTTGCAACCAAACCATGACCAGTCCTGGGGGATGTGAGTCTCCTTTCCCCAGTCATACACTTTAGGTAAAGTTCATTCATGCTCTAGGAATGACAGAGTTAAATCTCTCAAGATATCTCTGTGGGTTCAACCACCCCCTCTCCCCCTCTCTCCAAAAAAACACTTCCTTAGAACAGACCTTTTCTTTGCAAAGCAGCCAGAGTCCTTCTCACATGGAAGACCACAGAGGCATTTCAGTGGAGACAGGCTGGTTAATCAAGATTGGCTGCTTTCAGGGTGAGCTTCTTGGTGCTGCGTGTTCTTCTGAGGTGATTCTGAGTTCTGGGGGGAAATCACGTACTACACACTCCATCATTAACAATGTTCTTTGGACCAACTGTGTCATATCTATCTGAAACACTCAGAGAAATTGAGGGAGACTTCTGAGCAATTTGCCTCTGTGACAGAACCAATGTGATCACAGGGAAGTATTCCACCACCCTCAATAGTGTATGCTCCCTGTGAACTTTAGTTAAATTTATAGCTTCTCTTAGACAAATAGCTGTGAACAGGATAGCTGCTTTCTGACTAGATGCAGACAGAAAAAAATTTGTGCTCAAAAAATAATTGCTTCTATCCATCATCTGTATCTCATTTCAGAAGTGGTCTGCTGCTCTCTGTGGGCTAGCTGTGGGAAATACTATTTGAATCTTCCAGAACCTGATAACACAAAAAAGTATCATGACACAACTTGGTGCTGGATACCAACATTTTTGGCCAGGGGGTCTACTTGAATTTCTGGACAGAAGAAGGAAGGATTTTTTTTCTTATTTATATTTGTCTCTCTTCTCATTCAGGTCCAGCTCCTGAGACAGTCTCGTCCCACTCAGACTGGAGCTCTCCAAGAGGAATGCCCTCACTTCTGGAAGAGAAGAAGAAAGATCCTGAACAGGGCATGGGGAAGCAGGGTGCTCTAGGCATCATTCCTCCACTGCTGGTGCATCATCCCTGCAGGAGCAGGGCAGAAACACGGCACAGCCAGGCAAAGTGGTGCAAGGCCTAGGACAATGAATGCCACCGCTTCATGGGATTTTGGTATCGAGAAGTTTTATGTTTGCTTGAAATCACAACACTCCCAGAGCTTCTGTGCAGCCAGAGAATCTTGACTGCATTGTAAAGGTGCTCAGAGGGGCAGTTACTGGTGGCACGTGGGTTGGCCAGGGGTGTGATCCCACCACAGCAGGGATGCAGCCTGGCTGCCTCTCCCAGACCCTCTCCAAAGGTCCCTGACAGCGCCATGCCTTGGTGAAGTCAGTGGGAAGCTTCCCACAGGCTTGAGTAGGCTTCACATCAAGCACCCTGAGTAGATGTGGCTTGGGAAGATGCTGTCCCCTGACTGACTACAGAGTGACTGTCCTCTGGGGGCAACTATAAAGATTTGAGGAGTGGGAAAGAATAATTTATTTGCTATATTTTTTGCATATGTTTGTGTTCATGGTGGCACCATAACAACAGATACCTTTTGCCGTTCTCTTGCCTGCTTTTACTAATTTGGATTTTTTTTTTTTTACACAATGGTAAGTACATTAACATTTATTTTAAAATGTTGCTTCCTTTTGAAGTGAAAATCTTATATAAATTACCAAATTAAATCCAAAATATTCTTCAGGCCGTTCAGTATTTACTTATTTTATTTTTTTTATTACGCTGGCTAGAGGCATGCTGTTGGATTTGTAGGTGTTTGGATAACTTAATATAAAAGAGCAAAACAGACTATACTAGATAAGAGAAACAGGCCAAATTATTCTGGTTGTGACATATGTGATACATAATGCTGTGTAATTAGATATTAAAATGGTTTCTGTACAGCAGGACGGTTTATGAAAATGGGACAAATGTTTTTTAAATGTACCACTGGAAACCAGACAGATGGTAACCTATATCCCCAAGGAGGATAGCTGAATTCCACCAAGTTTTTGTATGAATTTGAACTGTAGTGAACAGGAAAGGAGGGAATTTGTGATTTTAGCATAGCTCGCCATTAGTCAATGTTTGGCTGGATGTGCAAAGGATGCTTATATGGTGCTTAGTCTGGACAGTAGTATTTTCTGGGGATTTGTTCTTTCTTGAGCAATAACAGAGCAGATGGTGACAAAGAAGATCTAGCAATAAATCATGGAGACAGGATACTTGAAGGAAGCAAGATGATCTAGAGGAAAAAAATAGAAACTAGGGGTAATTGTTACACAAATGCAGAGTGTATTCCCAGTAATTTTATTAATTCCGGGGACAGTACTTAAAGGCTGAGCATCTCCATGTAGCTCAGCTGTTAAAAACCCTATTAAAATTTTTAATCAACGTCCTTTGGGAGCAAAACTTTCCAGGGCACATACAAAAAAAAAGTGCTGAAACTCCTGGTGACCACACAATTTTGAAATGCCTGACAATCTTAAACTGCAAGATGCCTTTTCAGATTCACTGGGTTTTTGGCTACATGGGTTTAGCTCTGAAACCCTGACAGCCGTCAGGACAACCTGGTGCACATAATAGTAATGGGAAAGACACCTACAAATACAAAAGAAGAAATAGTAATCCCAGGAAGTAACATCTCAGTGGAAAAATTTTAACCCTTTAGCAGCTGGAGGGTGGTGCTCCCTCTGCTCCCTACTTGGGAGGCAGCACAAAGCCCCATCTCTGCCAGAAGCTGATACTTCTTTGTCAGGCAGACTGCAGCGTGATCCTGGGAATGGTTCTTCCTCATAATTCCCTGACGTTTGCTCTCTTGCTGTCACACCAGCACCTGCATCAGTGGTGACAGTCCCTGTCTCTGTCAGATCTGCACTCACACTTACTGTTTCACCTGGAATGTTTATAGTTCCATTCCCCAGGCTGGAGGCTGCTGATACTGAGGGAGGTAATGGTGAGGGGTTCGAGGCCCTGGATAGCAAAGGGTCCCTAAGGCCCCCCTTTCTTGCACTAAAGCGAGGCAGAACCTTGGCTTCCAAGAGATGCAATATGATGAGCAGCTGTCACTTCCCAGCTTGTCAGGCCCAGGCAAGGGATTACTGTTGCATTTGGTGCAATACACTACAGCTTGGATAATACAAAAGACAAACTATCCACTGACCCACCCACAGATCTCCATATGAGATCATTCTTCGTGCCTTTCAGGATGCGCCAGACACAGGCAGCATCATGCAGCCCTGACATGCACTCAATCCCAACGATCTTATCATGCAGCGATTATCAAGTGGTTGGTACTCATAGTCTCCTTGGATCATTTGTTGTTCGCTTTAAGTTACTATTTCTTCTAATCTGCCTCGTCTCAGTGACCCTCTGAGACAGTCTCACTACAAATAATGGCTGCAATGAGGTGTGTTTGTGTGCTGCACAAAGGAGCATCGCACAAAGGAGCCTCCTTGTAGCAGATGAAGGACTAAGCAAACTAAAGGCAGGACTATTGAGCAAGAAGACTGGAGGTTTTGACACAAAACATATCATGAAAACGTCTTTCACCAGCTTGCAGAGAGAGTAATTTTCAATCAATAATTATAAAAATAGAGTTATTAAACCCAGATGAGCAGGTTTTTGGTATCGCAATGCCTCCCTTTTCTTTTTCTGACCACATGTTAGAATGATTTGTTGAAATGTGAAAACAGGTAGAAAAGTGAAACAAGCCATTAATGGGAAGTGCTAAAAGTGCAGTATTTTGTTTGGTTTTTCAGTAGCTTGTACCCAAGTTTGAACAAAGACAGCAACAAAACTTGTGTCTCCTGTCTGCACATATTCTTGTGTAGCAGCTGGAATTCAGCCTAACCTTGTAGACTTTCAAGAAGAAACAGCCTGATTTCCCATGTACCCATATATACCAAGCTCTATATAATCAAGGCTTGCATGCTGAGATCCATTTGGAATGTGATTGCCCATTTGTCCATTTCTGATTATCATCAGGACATTTATGTATGAGCTAGATACCGCAGAAGTATCACCCTTTGAATTCTAGAGTATGTGTAAGGAGACAGAACTTCTACTAAGTGACACAAGCAAAATTAGTTTGATTGTAAACTATGTGGTGCAAACCCATAAATAGCTAGAAAATGTTGTGTGTTAGAAGAGGCGATGAGAGGCTCAGAAAGATAATCACTAGGAAACATGCAGGGAAAAAAATTTCCTTCCATGCAAGGAAAAGATAAAACTGGCACCTGATGCAAATGGCAGCAGAACTACACGCAATACCACAGTCCGCTTGTCTGACACAAGCTCACCAAGCCTCAGAGCGGGGGACTGCACCTGAGGTACATCTGTATGCCATGATTTTACCTTGCATTTGTGTTTGCAGCCTAGAGCCACGGACTTGGGCATGCTGCTGGTGCATTTGGAAATGTGTCCTTCGCAGTGGAGTGCTGGCTGAGGGTGAAGACTGGGGAACTGCCTGGGGGACCCACAGGCAACATGGGCACAAGGTTCCCTGGCCATTAAGTCTCGCCTAAGCCAAGNTAACCTTGCATTTGTGTTTGCAGCCTAGAGCCACGGACTTGGGCATGCTGCTGGTGCATTTGGAAAGGTGTCCTTCGCAGTGGAGTGCTGGCTGAGGGTGAAGACTGGGGGCCTGGGGAACCCACAGGCAACATGGGCACAAGGTTCCCTGGCCATTAAGTCTCGCCTAAGCCAAGCCAATGGCTGGTGTGAAGGTCACTGCTGGTAAAGATGTAGTACGGGTGCATGGCCTTACAACCATGATGGAGTCAGCATAGCTGCCCGTGGCAGTTGCTGCACCTGCTTTGTGCCAGGCTATGCTTTGGAGCTGGTACTTATTTCACTTTGACCCTACCATCTCTTCTTCCCAGCGTGTAGATTAGATTTGATTAGTGAGAGATGCCTCTGCCCAAATTCAGGTGCAAATGAGCCCATATCCAAAAAACAATGATACAGATTTTATTTAATTGTTAATGTGAGGTAGAGAGATAGAAAGAAATGGAAAGGAGAGGAGAGGAGAGGAAGAGAGAGATCAAGAAGACGATAATCACCACCGATGGATCCAGCACTATCCTGCTGGTCCTTCTTCACCCTGGGTTTCTCGGTGGTGGGAGTCCTGAGGTAATTCAAAGTTTTTCCACTATTTATATATTTTAGCAAACAAATTAATTAATGCTCATTGGCTACACAGTTATTTTATTGATTAAATAATTTCCTCATTTCTATTGCTAATTAGTACCATGCTCCGTCTTTCTCTTTTGAGTCAGTGGATTTCTTGAGCAGCTGGGTTGTGATCTCCCGATGCCAGAATTACCTTTTACTCAGTCTGAGCCGATTGCAGCACAGTTGCTGCTTTGGCTTTCCTTGTCCATTATCAGGGATATATTCTGCTCCCCAAGCTTTGTTTACCTCCCCCTCAGTCTGAGATAACACCTGGACAATAGTACCACCTTTATCTTACCTCAAATTCCTGCTGCGGTGCCTTAAATTACAGTCCAAGTTCCAGGTATCCAGGGAGG
>VYZQ01021607.1:25738-54916 GCA_013400655.1 Mystacornis crossleyi
TTTGGTATCGCAATGCCTCCCTTTTCTTTTTCTGACCACATGTTAGAATGATTTGTTGAAATGTGAAAACAGGTAGAAAAGTGAAACAAGCCATTAATGGGAAGTGCTAAAAGTGCAGTATTTTGTTTGGTTTTTCAGTAGCTTGTACCCAAGTTTGAACAAAGACAGCAACAAAACTTGTGTCTCCTGTCTGCACATATTCTTGTGTAGCAGCTGGAATTCAGCCTAACCTTGTAGACTTTCAAGAAGAAACAGCCTGATTTCCCATGTACCCATATATACCAAGCTCTATATAATCAAGGCTTGCATGCTGAGATCCATTTGGAATGTGATTGCCCATTTGTCCATTTCTGATTATCATCAGGACATTTATGTATGAGCTAGATACCGCAGAAGTATCACCCTTTGAATTCTAGAGTATGTGTAAGGAGACAGAACTTCTACTAAGTGACACAAGCAAAATTAGTTTGATTGTAAACTATGTGGTGCAAACCCATAAATAGCTAGAAAATGTTGTGTGTTAGAAGAGATGATGAGAGGCTCAGAAAGATAATCACTAGGAAACATGCAGGGAAAAAAATTTCCTTCCATGCAAGGAAAAGATAAAACTGGCACCTGATGCAAATGGCAGCAGAACTACACGCAATACCACAGTCCGCTTGTCTGACACAAGCTCACCAAGCCTCAGAGCGGGGGACTGCACCTGAGGTACATCTGTATGCCATGATTTAACCTTGCATTTGTGTTTGCAGCCTAGAGCCACGGACTTGGGCATGCTGCTGGTGCATTTGGAAAGGTGTCCTTCGCAGTGGAGTGCTGGCTGAGGGTGAAGACTGGGGGCCTGGGGAACCCACAGGCAACATGGGCACAAGGTTCCCTGGCCATTAAGTCTCGCCTAAGCCAAGCCAATGGCTGGTGTGAAGGTCACTGCTGGTAAAGATGTAGTACGGGTGCATGGCCTTACAACCATGATGGAGTCAGCATAGCTGCCCGTGGCAGTTGCTGCACCTGCTTTGTGCCAGGCTATGCTTTGGAGCTGGTACTTATTTCACTTTGACCCTACCATCTCTTCTTCCCAGCGTGTAGATTAGATTTGATTAGTGAGAGATGCCTCTGCCCAAATTCAGGTGCAAATGAGCCCATATCCAAAAAACAATGATACAGATTTTATTTAATTGTTAATGTGAGGTAGAGAGATAGAAAGAAATGGAAAGGAGAGGAGAGGAGAGGAAGAGAGAGATCAAGAAGACGATAATCACCACCGATGGATCCAGCACTATCCTGCTGGTCCTTCTTCACCCTGGGTTTCTCGGTGGTGGGAGTCCTGAGGTAATTCAAAGTTTTTCCACTATTTATATATTTTAGCAAACAAATTAATTAATGCTCATTGGCTACACAGTTATTTTATTGATTAAATAATTTCCTCACTTCTATTGCTAATTAGTACCATGCTCCGTCTTTCTCTTTGGAGTCAGTGGGTTTCTTGAGTAGCTGGGTTGAATTACCTTTTACTCAGTCTGAGCCGATTGCAGCACAGTTGCTGCTTTGGCTTTCCTTGTCCATTATCAGGGATATATTCTGCTGCCCAAGCTTTGTTTACCTCCCCCTCAGTCTGAGATAACACCTGGACAATAGTACCACCTTTATCTTACCTCAAATTCCTGCTGCGGTGCCTTAAATTACAGTCCAAGTTCCAGGTATCCAGGGAGGTGTATTCAGGGGAGGGGCTTTGGTGGTCATAGGGTCCATCTGTCCCATAACTTGGGGTGATCTTTGNTCTTTGTTTCACCAGTGCCTATGAGCAGTTGCTTCTTTACAGTCTGCCAAAGCAGGAATTTTAGTCTGTAGGCATGACCGAGGATGAGCTCCCTTCTTTTCTCCTCATTCCTATCAAAGAAGGGATGAGAAGATAAAGTGAAACAGAATTTACTTACGTCTCTTCAATTGTAAAAAACATTTATAAGAAATAGTGTTCGAACAAAAAGTTTAATGAGCTAAGTTTCAGGTGCCTTGCATGATGTTTCCTTCCTGACAACATTAAAAGATCATCAGAGTAAGGAGGCTGAAGTTTCTGCATCTGAAACCTTGTATGTTGATTATCGTTTAATGCTGTACAAAGCCAGGCTTATACTAACACCTTTGATCCTCTAGAGTCATTAATTCCGTCAAAATCAATGCAGCCAGACCTATTAAGCTTGACAATAGCAAAAAAATTACCAAATCAGGAGGTAAACGCATTGTAACATGGTGGCACAACCTTTTCAGTTGTGAAGAGAACTAAACTTCAAGGGCAGAGATGTCTTTACTCTTCCTAAATTTTAATTCTTCATCAAAGTCGATATAAGGAGAGAAGCACAATATCTGGATCTATATTCAGCATTATCTGTTAGAGATAGCTCTTTGTGACAGGGCTACGCCCTTCTCAAAGGAAAGGAGGAAAGCTTTGGGACTGCAGACCTGGGAGCCCAGCCACACTGTTCAGCAGAGAGGTTTGGGTGATACCTGCTCCAGGAACAGTGGGCACATCCTCATGTTATTCCTGAATGAGACTACTGTCTTGCTCCTTATAATAATTTCACATTGCTGTGAAGTGGAGCATAACAGTTTTTAAAAGAGAGGCCATATAACTCATAAGTTTAAAAATACTCTTTTAGTTTAAGAAAACTCTTCTGTTAGTCTGAGACATAATGATGAGAGAACCTACTTGTCCACAAATAATTTTACTAAATAATTAAAATTATTTCATCTCTACTGTTAGCAGCTGGAAGCATGATAGCTTCTTTTGCTTGGAATTAGTATTAAGGTTTGATTTGAAAGGTGTTGCTTCAGTGAATGAGTAGTACAACCACAAAAATACATTCAAATATCCAATGAGAACTGTTCTTAAGGTGTGATTCAGTAAGATAATAGTTGCTGGTATAAAATTTTCAGTGCTCTCTTTTGCACAGCTGTTATTTTTAAGGAGAAAAAACCCTTCTGGTGCTAAAACTGTGGGAATGAGGCCCTTTTCATGTCAAGAATGATGTATGAACTGATAGCTCCTGAAAGGTGAAGACTTACTTATCAGACGTCTACCTTTAGAGTTATGGCTGGCTGAAGTAATTTCACCAATTGCTTATACTGATGTCCTGAGCAGTCTGTGAGCTTGTTTTTGTTACCAGTGAGAGTATGGTCCAATTTGATGCCCTCAGACCAACATAACTAAACAAATTAGCTTTCCATTCCAAAGAAAATATAACCTAAAGCAAGCTGTGACTTATGTGAAACAAATGCTGGCTACAGCCCTTGGGGTCTGTAGTCTTACCTCTGGCCAAATTACTTTTAAAACCACACAGGAGAACTCTGAAATTCAATTAATGAGTAGGACTTACTACCAAAAAAATAAATTGCTAAGGCCTGTGTGGGTACTGGCAAATATATCAAACCTTCCAGAAGTGCAGCTTTTTATGAAATGTTCAAATGGCTTGAGAGGTTGGGCCACCGGGTGAGCAGCTCTGCTCCATAAGAGCAGCAGAGGGAGCAGCACACAATGTGCTGCTCTGGCTTGACTTTCCTGTGTCACCATATATCATGCAATTAAAAGCACAGAATACGTGTACCTAACTGAAAATGTGTCCGTTTTGTTGGCGTCCGATATAGAAGCAGAAATCACTTTGCAGTCTACGTAGTCCAAATCTCTTTCCTTTGTCTATTTTCCCATTTAAGGGGGTTGGTGTTCCTCTGCTCCTCAGAACGTGGAAGGTCAGAGGGTGTTGTAGGATAAAGGTTAAGAAATAATAAACCATTACAGTTACAATTGAGTTTATTTCCTTTATTACCCATTACCACCTCTCTGTGATGCTGAGGTCTGGTCTCAGTAACAACAGAAGGAACAAGGACTTCAATCCCTGTTGTCATTTTTAACATCTGATATAAACTAAACCAAAATGAAGAGAAATAAAATTAAAATGTCTATATAACATAGGAAATGTTTAGGCAATGTGAGAATAAAATGCACTTCCTGACAGTATGAAACACCGGAGCTTTTTTTTCCCACCTGTCAGGAGAAGGAAGAGGAGGAAGAGTATGGACAATGACTTTTTAGAGCTCCACTCCCTGGAATCATAGCATTTTGAAAACAATATTTTTTATTTTATTTTCAAGATAATTATCATTGTGGAACTAGGCAATTCTTACAATAGTTCACTTAAGAGAGAAAACAACAGCCTGACTAATTATTTTAGAAGGGTTGATCTAGATAAGATACTCTCGTGCCTATTTTCCCCGCCTTTCTTTGACTCCTGAGCACCTCCCTAGAATTTATACGTTTCTTCACTAGTATCAACAGGAACTGTTTTCAGCTACATGTCCAAGATCAGAGGGATGTGCACTGGTCTCTCTTAAGGTTGTTAATTTTTACACAAATGCCAAAAATGTTTACTTTTGTTACATATCACTATAGTTTACTTGTAGTTCTTAGAAACAAACTCATAATGCTAGTTGTTTATCTTGTTTATTCTCATTATCCTGAGCATGACATCAAGATTATCTGGGTATATTTGAGGATCAGAGGACTATTCTACCAATACCTGTGTAAAATTAGATGTCAGGCTGCACTTCCTTACACTGCAAATATCCAGTTGTATGTTCTGGGACTCTTGTGGCTGTCATCCTTACTTCGGGCCAACTATTCAGCAATTGCAGTCACATGGATTTACTCAAACATGGGATGTAGAGTGGGCAGCAGGGGTAATTCAGAAACTACTCTGATGAAAAGCATTTGAACTGAGACTTCAGTTGTCCTCCAGAAATTTTTCTTTTACAGGGACACTGTGAACTTTACAGTGCTGTGAAGGTGCAGCATTCTTGCAGAATAAAGAATAGATTTCTCATATATGCCTGTATTCTCTGGAAATATGGTGTGGCATTTACCAAACATACATCTCTAAGCACAAAGTGTAAGTTTATAGTTCCCATTTCTAAGTGCAAACATGCTTGAGATTTTGCTTGTGAAAGTACCATTGATGGATTTACACTTGCAAAAATTGGAACTGGATTTCTGCAGGGTGCAAGTCTGACTTTATTCCATATAGGAATACAAATTTATTTCCAAAAATCATGTAAGCAAAGCTCTAACACTGAAAGAATTGCAGACTATATTTCCACCCTTTAACCTGAAGTTATACTTCTGAAAAATCCCTTGTTATTTTATTTCATCACAAATAACTCTTCTAAATACAAAAGCCAGGTTCAGACTCAAAATGGGATCTGGGATCCCAGCTGATTTCTTTCTGTTCACATATTCATCCCAGCTGTAAAGGTCTGTTGGTTAAGTCAGGCCTTTAAAAAGACTCCTCTGTAATTCTGTGACTTACAATTCAGCCTTTCCCAATCATCTTTGTAACTCAACTGCCCTCCAAGGATTCACAGAGGAGTGACTGACTGGCACTGAGACTAGATAAATTATTCTGTTGGTGGTGCCTAGGAGGTAATAAAATTCACTTGAGTCCCTCAGATCTGGAAAGCCAATGAAGTCAGAAGAAGGAAATAGCAGTTAAAGCTGTGTTTTGTCAAAAAGTCAGTGAGTGTGTGACTGTGAATACCTACAAGGGGCAGTCTCTAGAAAAAGAGGTTACCGTTTCTGCAGCCACCTTTGACATAGACAAAACCTAGAAATAATGGATGATATCTCCATTACCTAGGACTGTACCTCATTCATTTTCTTTGTGACCAGAAGAATATTTATATAGCAGTTTCGAGCCAGGGAGCTCAAGAAGCATTAAAAACTACAATTAGTCTCACCTCTGAGTTTGGTCAGTGCTATCTCTATTGCACAGATGGAGCAACAGTGACACAGGGAAGCTGTTTATCAAATAAGCAAACTCAGCCTGTAGAAAAGGTAAAGCATTAGCCCCCAAATACCTGCCCCCTGTTCCTGCACTTTGACCATTTTTCTGTCAAAGAGTCTTAATGAGCTTTATATATGTATAGAAATATCAATGCATAATAATCTGCCTTAGCATTCTGAGAGCGGGCTAATAAATGTAAGAAAAAGACATAAATCATTGATTAAAATGTCAGAAGTGATGAGAATAAAAGATTGCTTCTGCCTTTGCTGAATTACATATGCAAATTCACATACACTACAAAATGAACATCTCTAAATGAATGAATTAGAATCTCATGTAGAAATGACTGAACCACATTTGCATACAACATTTATTAGGAGGAGATGGGCTTATTTTTGGAATAAACAGTGAGAACAAATCCCTAGAATCTGCTGAAGCAGCCTGTGCCTGCAGCTTGTCAGAGCACACTGTCTGCCCTGCCAGTGTCTGCAAACAAATATGAATTGTGCCCTGACAAACCATAACTAGCAGAATGAGGAGAACATTGATGCATCCCAAACATTTACAGGAGTTTACCACATTGTCTGGAGTCTGAAAAAAAATTAAAACCACTGAGTTTTTCTTGATATTATTTTCTTTTCAGACAGCCAGATTAGTACTTTGGCAGGTTTGAATTCACCATTAGGTCAGGAGCATCCACATTTATTTGAAGCTAACTCTATATTCTATTAGCTAAAAGACAGGCAAATTTTCAGTAAGACCCATCCCAAAGGTATTGATGCAATTAAAAAGTATTGGAATTGGAAAGTACAGCATACCCTACCTATCTACCCAAAACCCCAAATTATCTGGCATTGAGAATCATGAAAAAAAAAAATCCTATCTGAAGTCTATGTTCTTATGCGACGTTTTAATTCAAAACGTTGTACTTTTCACAAGATTTCATGAAGTACCGAATCTTCTTTGAGGCTTTATTTCACCCACAGCTTCTTTTACTTGAAGTAAAAGTGAGCACACTCAGCATCTGCATTTTCAGCCACCGTAAAAACCATTCCAATTATAGGAAAGTGTTTTCAACTAGTTATAGTTAAAGCACAAGGGGAGAGAGGAGAGCAGGAGGAAGCATGTCAAATCCATCCCGAGTCCCACCCACAGGCATCCCACAAGAGACTCGGACCACCTCTTCTTCTTCCTTTGTTGCTAGTTACTTCTTGAAATTAAGAGCTTCTGGAAAAACACGTAAACCGCTTTTCCCGGGGCGCGGTTTTTGCAGCAGTGACCCTACAAGTATTTCAAGAGCATTGTGTTTTCATGTCGTGGTTTAACCCTGGCCAGCAGCTCAGCCCCAGGCAGCCTCTCACTCACTCGCTTTGGTGGGATAGGGGAGAGAATAGGAAGGGTGAAATCCCCATACTAACCACTATGAAGAAAATGAACTCTACCCCAGCCAAAACCAGCACAATTTAGCAAAACAATGGACCTTAATGAAGAAAAAAACAACAACAAAAAAAAACCCAAACCAAAAACAAAACAAAAGGGAAAAAAAAGAAGAAAAAAAAAAAAAGAAAACCACCTGCGCACTCAGCTCTGCTGTTTTCTTTTCTGTCTGTCTGCTGCCTGTGTTGATATCTCTCATCAGCAAGCCTGTTGTGAGTTCGGGTAACTGGCGCTCGGAGTTTCTCCCGGGAGCCGCGGGTCCGGCCGGGAGCGGCGCCGCTGCCGGAGCGCCTCCAAAAGGGAGCGGGGAGCGCCCTCTGCAGGCGCCGCCGGAGCGTGCGGGCCCCGCCTGGGCCGCTGCGGCACAGGGCACCTCCCGAACCTAACCCTGCTCGCCATCGCTCCCCGGTTTGTGCCGCCGTGTCCCCCGGGCGAGCATCCCCTGGCACATGCTCACCTATTCACTCACTGCCTGGGCAGTCAGGTGCACCGGCTCAGGGCACCCTCAGCAATTCACAGGTTACACCTGAAGCTGACGTGCCTGAGAGACAGGATGCCATCCAGAGGGACCTGGACACGCTCAGCAAGTAGGCATATGGGAACCTCAGGAGGTTCAACAGAGCCAAATGCAAGGTCCCGCACCTGGGTCGGGACAACGCCCTGCATCAACACAGGCTGGGGGATGAATAGATGGAGAGCAGCCCTGCCGAGAAGGACTTGGCAGTGCTGGTGGGGGAGAGGCTGGACATGACCTGGCAATGTGCTGTTAAGCATGGAGAAAAGAAGGCTTCAGGGAGACCTTACTGCAGCTTTTCAGTACTTGAAGGGGGCTTACAAGAAAAATGGGGACAAACATTTTAGCAGGATCTATTGCAATAGGACAAGAAATGGTGGTTATAGAAACAGGATTTAAAAGAAACCTGGATTCTGCCTGCCAAAGACATTTTTCTGTGACATTCCCCGTTCCCAGAGACACCAAACAACACAGTACTTTGGTACAAATGAATCTTGGACAGCTGGCTACTTTATCAGTAACACTGTGTACCAGATACCTCTTGAGGAAAACTGTGTGAAAAGGAAGGTGGTGGCGCTGTGGCCATTTGTAACATTTCTATTTCTCTGTCACTGAAGTGTAGGACACAGGACATTCTGTATAAAGTAGGACCTCAAAACATGCCCAAAACTAAGCAGAGCAACTGCTTGGCTACACATCCTGGATTCAGATCCCTCAGAGTTTGCTTTCAAAAGGCATAAAGATATATCCTCTCATAGATAGCAACCATTCCCTTCTTGGCAATTCTATCTCACTTTTGGCAAACTTCAGTATGTCAGTCCCTCCAAGCCCACCGTTGTTATTTGGAAGGACTAATTTTTTTTTAATTAGACCAAAGCACAAGTTTGAGCAAGGAACATGGCATTTCTTTTCATCTCTGTGACACTTCAGTGGCTTGGTCATAACCTGGACCCCTCTGAACAAGCCACATAGCAAGCACAGAGCAATAGGGTGGCTCCTACTCTGTCTCACTGACCTTCCAGGGAGAGACAATTGTAAAAGAATTAAAGTTCAGAAACCTTGTGAGGTTCACTTGTAAACAAGTGGATTTGATCTGATTTGATTTGAGTAAGAGGATATCTGCTACGTTTGATCTTAGCAGTGTCACCAACACATCTACTGGAATTTCTAAATTGTGTCTCAAGGCAAGGTGAAGCCCGAAGAGATTGTCCTGATCTTTGTAGTGACACTAGATTTTACATTTTACTTGACTCCATCCTTCTCATCATAAACAAGAAACGCTTCCTAGAACAGACCAAAACAAAATGAAAATTCCCCCACCAAGGGGAATCTCCCTTAACTTACAAAACAAAAAACAAGAAGAATAAAAAATCATATCCAAGCAACTCATATTTTAAAGATAATCATATTCTTGAAAACGCAATGCGCATTGCTCAGTACATATTTTGGGGGAAAAGTAATGTTTGCTAAATGTATTTTCTCCATCTTTGGATACAATATTTTATTGTTGGAGACTTGCCAATCAGCTGGCATTCCCTGCTCACCATAATGGACTGAACCTGTCCCCAGAGTCATTCCTCTCAAGTTATACCCTGGATGGATTTATCCCTTTGTGTCCTTTCATCGGGTTTCACCAGACAGCTGCTAACAGGAGGGAAGAAGGAAATATTGGCAAATGTGTCAAAAAGTGGTCATAGCTATTTGACCATTCTGAGTCTGAATATAATAAGTATTGATTTTTCCCCTCTTTCTTTTGTATTTGGTACCATTAGTTTAGCATTTTGTTACCATATAATTATTAGCAAAAAAACTAGAATCAATATAAATACAGCCCTTCTGTTCTTAATTTTCTGAGTTATCTACACTCATTTGTGTTTGGATTTGGATGCATTTTTGTTAAAAATCCTCTATTATCTTTTTTTTAAAAAAAAGGGGGGGTGCGTTGTGGAACTCCAATCTTATGATTTCAGAAATTTCTGTTAAGTTCAGTAGCAGGAGTACTGAGCATTTACCGCAAAAATCAGACTAGTGCTTCAGGAGCTTTCTTCCCAGTCTGGAAATCACAAACTACTGCTTATTCTATGGCTTTGTACAAGATAGATCCAAACTGATGATATTCTGACCTAGCAGTCATCCAGAAGGTACTTAAAAAACAATTATTTCATAGCAGAAGGAAATTTCTTTAGAGACCTATGTAGAAATAAATGAAAATTTTATGCAGTTTCTGTTGTCATGATTGTCTCTATCCAAATCACAAAACTTTTTAAATAAGTCCCAGTAGCAGGTACTGTGTTATCACTGCCAGGTAGAAGCACAGGATCTATACAGTCCTCGGGACACAGAAAAGATGGCCCAGTCTCTCTCAGAGGGAGATTATGGAAGATACGATGAACTCAAGTCACAAACTTCTTCACATTACTTTATTCAATTTTGCACTTGCCTTGAAACACTGATGATCAAAAAGAGGCTTTGAGGTCTTGGTTTCCCCAAACTAATCCAAATTTGTCATTTTGACAATATGTGGTCTTAAAAACCACAAGTCTCCCACAATCTGAAGACACCCACCCAGTATGCAGCTAGCCTAGTGAAATGTAGGTCTTGGGGAAGCTCTGATGAACCTCCAGTTCAGCACACTCTGGCCTTCCCTGTAACAACAATGAACCACCAAAACCTGGTCACTCTTCTCCCTGCAACCCAAAGATCTCCTGCGCACTCAGCTCTGAACCTCCCTAACCACACCACCGGAATCAGCCCCTCGGTTCAGTCAGCAGTGGGTGCTCTGTACCGGGGTCAGAAACAGAGTACTTCATACCCGATGGCCTCGCAGGACAGCCTTGCTGGACGGGAGCTGCGGGCTTAAGGGCTCTTGTCCCAGACCTCCCACTTCTCATGTAGCCCTCCAACCACAGAGGACTGCTGAATAGCAAGCAGACCCTCTGACTGCATTTCATGCTCTGGGGGACATGGAACTCCCAGTGAGAAACAATGGTCTCTGCTCTACCTTTTCAAGGAACTAGTGCAAATTCTTAGCAGAAGGAAAGACTGAGATGGAAGTAGTAACCAACAGCCCTACATGGAGGAGCTGGTGGTCTGGGAGGAGGGAACATAATTTTTTGAGTGACCATTAAATGGCATTTGGAATCATCCTGTTGGCCAATACATCCCCCCGAATATTCCAAGTTTTTTCAAAAAAATATTCACTTTATTTAGTTACTGCACAGTTAGTGTCTGAATTTCCAACATCTGCAACAAATATACCAAGCCTAACAAGTAATTACAAGAGTTTCCCAAAGCCCTGAAAACCTTGCCCCTCTGTCAGCAACAGCTGTTCCATTAGTTTAATAGTCTGCTTAGTGCCCTCAAGATCCTCAAATTGCTGCTTTATATTTTTGCCTTGGCAACATTGATGTATTCTGAGAGCCTTTTTGTCACCAAACCACTCTACTTCTTCCAAAGAGAAATATATGAAAACAGGAAACTCTCTTCTATGGTTGCAAGCAAATGATTCAAATGGTCCATGAGATGTGAAACATTCCCAGGAAATTTCCCCCTCCTGTGCACTTCTGAAGGGGTATTTTACAATGTTGTCAGCATAAATTAATGAAAGCTCTGTAACATCTGAGCATAATATAAAAGAAGGGTGGTAGCTTAAAAAAGAAATTACTTTTCAGTGGGAAACACTAGGAGTACATAGGCCATTTTAAAAATACTTTCTGGGTTTGTACTGCCCATTATTACTAAATATTCTCAGTCCCAGAAGGAGTTTGTTTTGTCTGTATTAATCTTTTTTAATTTTCTTTGAAATTATAAATCTGCATTAAAACCACTTGAAAAATGCATTCAAACAAATACAGAGTGTGCTTAAAGCATTCTGTCAGAATATGTTTCAACTAGAAAAATTCCCCAACTCAATGCGGAAGTGTCTTACAGGAAGGTTTTCTATAACATTTTGCTTCAGTTAGTAAAACATTTTCAAAAATTATAACGTCTGTTGCAATGTATTTGGTCTAGATTAACTGGATTTCATCCTCAAATTATTTAGTTCAGAAATTTTAAATCAAAAATAAAATTGCAAATGTAATTCTTGCCAAACACACCATTCAGCTATCTTTCTCCACAGCATTATTTTTTTCTGTGTCTTCCAGAGAATGGAAATTTCACTAGAAATTCCCACAGAAACAGGACTCTGTGCACAGGTCTTACTAAAAACAGAAGTCCTACTGTCAGCTCTGTAGGAACTTGCTGTCCCTAGCTCCTTAGCATCACCTCTCTCTCCCTTCAGTAGCAGTATTAATGAAGATGTGGTGTCTCAAAGATTGATAGATTTTAATTTAGGGCAGCAGTTTATCAAAAGGATTCCACGTTTCAGAGCTTCACGACAGGGTTGGCTTCAAGGCTGGCTCCAGCCCTCCACACAGAGACACCTGAAGGAAGATATCTTTGGATGCCATCAGCTTGAGGCCATCAGCTCAGCCAGGCAGAGCCCGTGAGCAAATGCAGGAGTGCTCCAGAGTCCATTCCAGCTGAGTCAGTGTGGATGGAGATGAGGAAGCATTTAGATCAGCCCTCAGGAAGCCTGTCAGAAGGGTGCCCTGCCTCTCCTTTGGATTGAGATCCAAGAGCTCTTTCCCAAAACAGGATACTGAAAATAAGGCTTTTACATGTAATCAAACTTGCTGTGGGCCCATTTGCCTCTCTCCAGTTTCTCTCCACATGAGTGCTGTGAAGTAAAATCTGCCTTTCCAAAGTGCTCAAAGTACAAGTGCTCACAGAGGTGGGATCCCTGGCATGGCCAGAGGCAGAGTGGGGGTAGCCAGCCCCTGGCTCCTCCCCAGCCTCTGTCACCAAGTGGAGACCCTCCCTCTGTGAGACTGATGTCACCCCTGCAAGACACTAAGCCAGGAGAAAGGGAGTCAAGGAAATGAACAGTCTTTAGACACTAACAGGTTGTTTAAACAAAACAATCTTACGGATCAAGCAAGCTGACAAG
The DNA here is from genome assembly GCA_013400655.1 of Mystacornis crossleyi. Taxonomy (NCBI): domain Eukaryota; kingdom Metazoa; phylum Chordata; class Aves; order Passeriformes; family Timaliidae; genus Mystacornis; species Mystacornis crossleyi. The sequence continues at coordinate 38,508 of VYZQ01021607.1, forward strand.
AGAAGTGCCCAGCCTGAGCAGGAGCCCCCCAGCACTTGCTCAGGGCAGGTGAGCAGCATTGCAAGGATGTGCCAACATGCTTTGCTCACCAGCTTACAAGGATCACCAGTTCTGTCCACTGGTGATCCCCTTCAGGGACAAGCTTCCTTGACATAACCTACAGCTCTGCAGCTCACCTGTGCATAAAAACTGCACTAAGTCGTTGTTAAATCTGCATATTTGTCTATTAATACATGAATTGAAAGCTGGCCTAGATTTAGATTGTCATTCTTCAAAAATAAGAGTCTGTAGTTGTCTTAAGAATGTATTATATAGAAAGAAGTAATGACAAAGGGCTGAGAACAAAGAGGAACGTATTCTACCGCAGTACAGTGGTACAAACCCATGGTATACACAAATTCTGAAGACTGTTAAGTTGAAGTCTTGGTAAGGAGATGAATGGAAAGGTAATTTGATAAAACTGTCTTCATTTATAGGCAATCATCATACACAGTTACCTGCATGATGACCCACAACTTTATTGATAATGTACATCATGCAATAAATCATTGTTCTGACATTCTCATGTTGTCACATAATTAATCTCTCTATTTCTTGTAAGTGTAAATCTTGCGAGATCTGGGGAAGTACTGCTATTCCATTTTGGCAGGCATAACCTTCAGTCGCTCAGGCCTTTGGCATTGCACAACATTTCACTATTCACCCTCACGCATCCAATCTGTGTGAGCAGCTTCATGGCTTCCCTTCTTCTTTTTAAAAGCCTTCTTAATTGCCATATATACTCATTTACAACTAAGAGACCCAGATCTACACAAGAAATCAAAGGAAGGTCTTTTTCTCCCAAAGTCTAATTAAATTGTGGTATTTAATGCCAGAGGATTTTACAAAGGCCAAGCAAAAATGAGCTCAGAAGAGATTAGACATATTCATGGACAGTGGTGGTACTGCTGTCCACTAAACACGGGTTCAGAGGCAACCTCTGGCTTAGAAAGTCCTTCAGTATCTAAAAGGAAAGCTCTTGCTACATGTGCACTGTTATTTGCGTTCTTCCTTGGGCATCCACTTCTGGTACTTTCAGAGAGCAAATACTGGACCAAATGTAGGTGCTTTCTTCCCAGCCTGATGTCTCTGATATCACCAATTTCCAGAGCAGGATGGACACACTTGTTCATGAGCAACCAGACAGGAAAGGTGCAGTTCCTACTCCTGGAGCTGAAGGGAGATATGATTCAAATTTGGGACAGAGCTGCCTTAAACAGCACTTGGGGTGTCTGCAGTGCCCACTCTCAAAGCCCACAGGGCTTCACAGAGCTAGTACTCAACATTTCTCTGCTTTATTTCTATACTCAGGGAAGGTGGAGTGGATGACAGGAGCAGGAATTGCAAAACACAGATGAATGGAAGAAAATCCAACCAAGCTACACATACAGACATCACAGTTTATTGCTACTAATCACTGTACAACCAAAACAGACTAGATCTCTAATTTACAGGCTCCTGTGTAGATAACTGAAGATTACTGGTTTCAAGAAACCAAAGGATCACAGATCCAGAAACACACAGGATCAGGGGCTAGAGGGGTTCCGACCTCAGGACCAACATCCTCATCTTGGTGACACCTTGCCCCACTTCACCTGCTTGGAAAAAGTCCTACAGTGCAACCCAGTTCCCCAGAACAGAGGAGAGCCAGCCCAGCCTTTCTTTTTTCTGGCCACGTATTTGCATTTGGCATCATTAATCATCACTCTACGGAAATATCCTATCTTCTCAGGAATACATCACTGTGTGACCATTTCACCTTCAACTTTTTCCACATTGGCAGAAGCTATGTATTTTATGCTTAAAATCTTGGTATCTCACTTTGGCAGCTCAGCCTTCCTGTACAGAAAGTATGTCACCCTATTTTGATCTCAAGGATCTCTAGCTGGAGCCCCAAATCCTACTTATAGCAATGAATAATGATAATCAATATATACTGTATGCTTGCTTTCATATTTTCATGTATAAATTGCCCATATCCCTTAGGAATTGGTGCGGGAAAATACATTCTGTAGCATTCTTCATAACAAAATAGTTACAGCCTATGCTACATACTAGAAATTCAGCGAGACACAGCAAGAAATCAATAAAAACACAAATTGCTCCATCAATACGTACATTCATTTATACTCTTCAAGGTTATCTTTGCTATGCCAGCACAGAGACACATTTTCTCCATATATAGCCTTGCATATTAAACCAGGCAAGAGAGAAGGGAACGGAAACAAAAGCTATCAGTACAAATCTAATCTAGCTAGCATGCACGTTCACAGACTTTAGAGTTGGTTTTCCTCTCTCTTCAGGAAGCAGTCTGTAATCTGGGCACACCAGCTGACTCCGTCGCTCCATTCCTTGTGAAATTATCTTCTCCCAAGGCAGATATGTTTAGTCATTAAAAATATTCCCAAATTCTTCTTATGTACATATCACTCTATACACTGATATAACATCTATGAACAGGACTTCTTTTGCATCAGTGAAATAGGGATGTGTTATGACCAGTGAATTGATGGGTTAAATTCTGGTTGGTGGTCATCCATGTCAAAGGAGAACAAAGAGCACTCACATAAGTGTCTTTTGGGCACTTCATGCACATGGACTTGTGCTGGAACCCACCGCTCCAGGAAGACCACACAATGCTTACACCTTTATTCAAGTTCATTCAGAGATTATGATGGTGGTATTTTCAAAGCAGAACTAGGTCTGTTACGCAGAAAAACAGATTCTGAAACACTGGAGTTTAGGGACAGAAGGGGCTGCATTCCTACTGAGAAAATGGAAAAATACTATGAAAGCTGTGAGGTAGGATCTGTCAGAGGTCTCTAATAGTCTAAACAAGCATAGCAGTGACACAGAAAGGTTTCTTTGCATGAGGTCTCTGATGCAGACTAGCTGCACTAGGAGTGCCTTTCTTCCTGTAGCAGTCAACCATTGCTCAGAACAGCATTTCAAGAGACCACCCTGGTGAGTACACGCACTGCTAGTTTGGCATGTTATTAATATTGCACACCGTAATACATTACTTAGTTGCAGAATTCTAAATGCACCATTTATTATTTGTACTAATCAATCAAAGCCTGACTTGCCATGCCCATGCCATTGGTATTTTCCTGTTCTGTCCAGTCCTGATGCAGTCTCTTGCCTCTTACTTCTACTGTGTTTACTATCAAATGCAAAAATTCTGCAAGGTTAAGCTGAACATGCACTTCCAACTAGGAACTGATCATTACCTTGCTTATGGTGGATATCCATTACTTTTGTAGGCTTATCTTCACAGTGCTCCCAAGAAGAGAGAGTGAGCCTTGAAAAAGAGCAGAAAGAGCTGTTTCCTCCATGCCACCTTCCTGGTGCTGAGCATATGGGCAACAGTTACTCTTTTTGCTCTTATCCACCACTAGTGAGAACATCAAGGTATAGATGGAAATTAATTTGATGTGTTCTGGGCATCTCAGATCTTAATGTAGGATTAGCCATGTGTTGCTGCAGAGTGTGTCATGGATTAGTTCTTTTGTTTCTGGTCAGATTTCCATGCCTAGAACTTATATGTCTGATCCAACTAGTTTTCTGAAAACCTGTTTGATTTTTAGCTAGTATGGCTTTTTCTTTTTTCTTCAGATAAAACCTTCAGATGAAACCTTCATAAAAGGCTATACCAACACCATGAAAGAAAGTAAGATGGAAGTCTGTATTCTTGGAAAGCATCCTGCTGCTCTGAAGACAACTGAATGTATCTCTTTGCCCATGCAACAGTTAATATGACTCCATTCCTTTGCATGTGAAGTGCATTTTTATAACCCCTTACTTTCAACACAGGTACAGGGAAACCTTTCTCTGAGCTTTCCCTGACAAAACCTCAGTGAATCTTACAGCAGCTGCCCAGCAGCAGAAATCTATACCAAAGAACCCAGACATCCATATACCATGGGAGTTGCGTAGCAGCACAACCTTAAAACTGTAGAAACTTTGTGTGCTGGAAAAGTTAAACAGAACAGTTAGCAAACTCATTTGTTTCTCTCTCTGAAGCCAGCTGAAAGCAAGCTTCTTAAGTGTTGTCCCCTACTTGTGGTGTCTCAGCAATACACGTGTTATGATTTCTGCCCAGCCTGTGTTCAACATGGAAATGACAGTCTTGCAATTTTTGTAATCATCTCAAATTCTATCTCTGGATTTCAGCATTTAGGCAGACAGGGACACTGCAATGCTCCATGATTAGCTCTGATTGTGAAACTCCTTCCATAACCAAAATGATAAAAGTGATCAATCACCTTAACAATAGTTAATAGCTCTTATCCAAAACCATAATAATCCTGCTCTGCAGTTTGACTGTAGCAAGCTATTACCCTATGAGCCCAGCCTTGTGTCTGAAACAGCACTGCTCTCTCTCATCTAGCAGCCTGAAAGGACACAATCATGGTCCTACAGGCTTCTTTCCACCTTCCTCCATCCCTGCACAGTAACTCCTGCTTGTCTCTGACTCTCAGTCAGCACCACAAAAATCTCAGTTTGCTCCCTGGGAGGCTCCCATAGGAAGTCTCCAGTCGCTGAGGCCACCTCTTGCTGTCTGGCTGTCTTTTTCCTCACCGTAAGTCATGGCAGTACCAGACCATTTTTTTCGCACCCATCCTTTTTCCTTAAAAAATGGAAAAATATTACAAATTTTCAAGCACATTAGCACTTGGCATTTGAATGCTAATAAAAAGCAGGAAAATGAGCTTGTATCATAGCAAGTGTGATCCCACTGGCCTCCATGCCAGACATGAAGGCCTACAGTGGGCCTTACACAATCTGTGGCATCTCTCCGAAGGGTGGTGCAGGGATGCAGTGACTCTCTGTTTTCCAGTTCAAGAAGTAAGGAATTACTGATGATGCCACAGCTTTAGGGTCATTCCACTGAACTGTCTCTGCCTCTCTCGTTTGCCTCAAACATATTTTTGCTAATTTGTAATTAAACCAAGATGAGTATATTGAATGTTAAAGGACTTTTCACTTTTATAGGTTATGAGAAAAACCTGCTGAGAAAGTCAAGACGAAATTTGTGAGAATGATGGAATATGAACACATGACAAGTTTTAATGCCTAAGCAAAGTCATACAGGAGGGATCATAGAATCATGGAAAAGTTTGGGTTGGAAAGAACCTTTAAATATCATCTAGTCCAGTGCCCTCTCCAATGGATGGTCATCACCATTTGTGTTTCAGGAAAAAATAGTCTTCCTTATGCTGGACTCAGAAAGCAGCAGGACCTTCAGCATGATGTAACTGAGTGTTCATTATTGCCATGTGCATATGTACTGCCTGATACTTGCTGCTATTTTTCACACCGGTCTGTCATTTCATTCATAAAGGCAGGCAGGGCACTTGTGATGCTGATTTAGGGACAGGGTGAGTTTTCAGTTAATATTCCTCAATCACTTTCCTGCAGATTTATCACTAAGAGCTAGTTCAGCCCATCAGCAATCCTGCAGGGGTGAATCTGAAAGGAAAAAGGAATTCCTGCTGAGATCAGACTTCTCTACAACCTTTGGAGACCCACACAGACCTCTGGCCTGAGACAAGCAAAGAGCACCATGGAGTTGGGAGAGGTCTGTAACCCACACCACAGGATGAACCAGGAGCAGCCACAGCCTCCCAAAGCTTGAAGAGTAGCACAGCTTCAAAGTATTCTTTCATTAACTGTCTTTTCATTAGATAATTTATTAAATAGTGGACAGAAAGAGGAAAAAAATCAACTCATCAGGACTGTAAGATAAGTAGAATTATAAACAAGGTAGAGATAAGACGAAATGCTTGAGAAAGTGGAGACAAATTTCTCAACCAAGACAAAGGAAAATCTCGGTGCAGGACAGTGAGGGTTTTGCTGAACTCTCACCAGGAACATAACTTGAATCTGTGGGCACTTGTAATGATCTAGTACAGTCAGCAGCTCCTCAGGAAGGCTGAGAGTGAGCAATACGGGGTGAGCAAACACTTTTTCACAAAGGCTGGACAGCACTGGCACATCACAGTATCTTTGGCAAGCTCCGTGTTTCCGGAGACCTCGCTCTCTCAGAAGCAGACTTCAGCTCCCACATCCTTATTTAATATATCGATAAATATATCAATTAATTTAATATATTGATAAATAACAGTTTCTCTTTTCCCCTGCAATGTCCAGAAATTGTATCCATTTTAGAGGGACACTTCACTTACTCTGTGATTCAGTAGCAACAACTTCACTAATTGAGCTTTTGCCTTCTGGTTTAGGATGAGAGAAAAACCTGATTTGGAAGTGTTAGATGGAGGATAAAAGGTTTATTCAGATTTAGTCTGGAGTTTTTTTCCTCCTTGCCTGTCCTCTGAAAATCCCCTCAAATTCTTATCAAATATATTTAGTAATTTTTTCACTCTAATAACCATATTTCCTTTTACATTGGAGTTTAAAGTCAAAACTAGAGCCCCCCGTCTTTAGCACATCTACAGGTCCTTTTTTCTTAATTTTTTATTTGCTTATACATTTAGTTCACACTCTGTCTTAGTAGAGATACGTTTCCCACTATAAGCCCCAACATTTCCAACTCCTCACTGTCTGCAGCTGTTAGGCCCATGACAATATCTGTGTTTCTGGATTCACAGCAGCTTGTCTACCTGTGTCCAATTTAAAATTCATAAAAGTTCCATTTCGTTTCAAGTTAACATTCCATTTGTCTTCTGCAGCACTGTCCATTGGTCAGAGGGAATTTTTCTGAGCTGGTGATGCTGTTGTCATCTTCTTTGTCCATGCTGTGCACACTCTGCTGGCATATGCTCCCTTGCAAAGTAACATAATCCATTTCAATTTGGCATTTCTTCCCAAATATCAGGCATTATCATTGCTTAATTGGTTTTCAGTGCACATCTGTACATTATTTTTGTTGATCAGGACTTTCTGTCATTCTTTTTTCCTCTAACATTCTGTATTTTCCCTACCAGCCAGAGTGTCACCTCATGTAGCCTCCACAGGAAAAAATGCAGCTTCAGTTGCCACTTTCAGGAATATTATTTTTTTGTCACAGATTAATTTTAACTTCTCAAACACTCCTGTGAGTATTTTGCCCAAGATTCTTGTCATGATCTTGTCCCTTACTAAAGACTTTGAACCTCAGGATTGTTGGCCTTAAATGAGTTATGGACTATGTTTCTCTGTTTTGAGTCTTGGATTTCTGGATATAAATATAGTTAGGTATACATTAACATATGCTTGCATTTATATACATATAGGAACATACATATACCACATGTTCATATATAATATATGCATGCAGTGTTAGCAACGTTTTCCTTCCGTGATTTTTCATCTCTTCCCAGTCATGTCTCCAAAAGATAGTTAAATGAAAACCATTAATGAAATGAAAACATGACCTGGCTCTGATCATAATGTTGCCAAAAACAAAATTGCATTCTGCTTATCTTCTCATTTGCCAGCACCCATATCTTGTCAATGGTGAAGTGAAATTTAAACAGTCTTCAATTGTCTATACATTTTCAGAGACTTGTCATGTTCAATTTCCAGCCTTTTTCTCAGGATACTTTCTTAGCTGCTTCACCTCCTCCTCCTGCCTTGTGTCATCCAATAGCCATGCAGAGCCAAGAAATGTGAGACACCTGCCTTGTTCAGTACCCGAGATAACCTGATGAGCAGCAGACACCACTCTTGCATAACAGCTGGCTCATGCTGAAAGGTACGGTTCCCTGCAGCTCGAGCCCCACGGAGCTTCTTGCTTAAGATAAACAGCTGTGATGCTGACATGAGGCCTCATGGGGCAGAACTGATTTTCTAAACCCCAGAGCCCAGAAGAGCTGAACACTGTGAGGAGTTACCAGCCACCCTTCTCCGAGGTCAGAGCATGATTCCAGGGCCAACAAATGCCTAGTGACTGGTGAGCTCAGACCAGCTCCTTCAGTGCTCAGGATTTTGGAAGATCACTATATCCTGCACGGTAAAACTTTTCTGTTTCCTCAGATCAGGTGAACTTACAGCCATATCTGCCACGGACATGCAATGGCAGAGCAAATTTGAGATGGGCTAGAAAAAGCAGGAACTTGTAGCTATAGTCCATCGTGACCAGACCCAGTCCAAGTGCCACAGACTGTGTGGAGAACACCACCATTGCAAAGTGCTGGTTGATGAAGGGATTTCCACAAGGTTTTAGGCAGCCTCAGTGCAGGGGATCTGGTATGTGCCAAGAGCAGACCTGCTCCGGGCGGCAGGGCGCAGCCAAGCCCTGCACCCTCACTGAGGGCTGCATGACAAATTGTAGAGCGCCAGTTTTCGTTCACAGCAGCTCCCTTCCTCACTTCAGTGTCAACTTGTTTTTCTCTGGGCTAACTTGCCTGGCTGGCAAGACTGAAAGATTGTGAAGGCCAGGGAAGCCCTGCTTATGTTCATCCTGCTTTTGTCACAAATGCTGATTTAATGATTAGATCATGAAAGAGATTGCTCAGGCTTAGCCAAATGTTTTCAGAACCAAGTGATTCATGGAAATACTTGTCATTCAATACACAGCCAAAATCATCAGAGAAGTCCCTGTTGACAAGCTTATTAGGGAAGACAATGGAAACATCTGGCCCCTGCAAGAAGACTGCAGCCAAAAGAATTCCAGTGAAGGTTTAAGAGACGTAACAACACTGGAAGCATAAAGACAGTGGACAAGTTTGTGCTAGTGCAGGGAGTCATACACTGAGCAGTTTGTGAAAGACTTAAAAATACTTGAATACCAGTCCTCAGACTACAAAATCACAGAGATATTTTCTTGAACAAGCCTGATTATAAACCCACTCTGGGCAAGAACTGCTCTGTCTGTCTAGAACTTCCTAAAAGATGTGCCGCAAGAACTACCATAAGAATTCACTGTCTCCAGAGGACTTATCCTTATTGCAGTGAAGAAAAAATCCTTGAATTGGAATTGTATTGGAATGAACCTTAACGATCATCTAGTCCCAGCTGCTCCCCTTCCCTCCCCGCAAAGGGCAGGGATGCCTCCCACTAGACCAGGCTGCACAAGGCCTTTTCCAACCTGGCTCTGAACACTGCCAGGATTGGGGTATCCACAACCTCCCTGAGCAGCCTGTTTCAGTGCTTCACCACCCTCACAGTAAAAGACTCCTTCCTAATAGCTAAGTTGAATTTCCTCTCTTTGAATTTGTGCTTATTAATCCTTGTCCTATTACTACAGTTCCTGATGAAAAGTTCCTCTCAGTTCTTCTGTAGGTTCCCTTCAGATACTGGAGGGTTGCTATGAGGTCTCCACACAACCTTCTCTTCTCCAGGATGAACAGCCCCAAATTTCTCAGCCTGTCTTCATAGGAGAGGTGCTCCAGTCCTCTTATCAACATTGTGGCCCTCCTCTGGACTTGCTCCAACTGTTCCATGTTCTTCTTATGTTGGTGACACTGGAACTGTACCCAGCACTCCAGGTGGGGTCTCACAGAGCAGAGTAGAGGAGTAGAATCACCTCCTTCAACCTGCTGGCCACGCTGCTTTTGGTGCAGCCCAGGATCGATCCATGGGCTTTCTGACACTGCCAACTCACGCTGAGTTTTTCATCAACCATCACCCCCAACCCTTCCCTGCAAGGCTGCTCTCATGCTCCCACTTTTCTTTAAAACCACTATTTTATCCCTCAGTAAGAAAGGCCACATGAGACAATGGGCCTTGAATGATTGTGCTGGGACTAATTCTTTCTTTTTTTCATGATTATTTTAAATATATCTGAGGTAATATGGGTTTTCGCGTGAGCAGATCTTATTTAATCAAACTTCTCAACAATGTCATTCATAATGATGACAGTCCAGTGGGAACTTGCAGCATTCTGAATTAAATCAAGTAGAATATAAATATAACCAAGGTATTCTCAAAGTAAATATACCTAAGCAGTTTAAAAATGGCAGCTGGCTTTTGCTTTTTAATTGGGGTGACATTTTGCAAGGCCATTTCTGGGTGAGTTTCATATTCTTTCACTCTCTTCTGCTTTTCCTATTTGTATAATGTTACCAAGGCATATATGAAATACATTTCAAAGTACAGATATCAGCTCATTTACAGCTAATTATAATAGGCAAGTGGTGCAGTAAATGGAACACCCAATTTTCTCCCCTCTTTTTTTTCCTTTTGGTTGAAGCTTTTGTGATGTTCTCCAGGTGACTCCCATGCATAATGTAACACTAGCAATGCTGTTTGCATAATAAGCTATTTTCTACCACAGAAGCAGAAACATTTTATCACTATAGAGAAGGCTTGGATTATGAATACATTTTCATATAAGTTGATTTATGTGAAAATTACCAATAAATGCATTCTAGCCATAAGTAAAATGTTTGTTCCTACTTTAAGGAGTAGTATTATTTGAAACTTAGGGGGAAGGGGAATGAACATCCCACCAAGGGAAACTACTTTATTAGTATGATTCAAATGTCAGAGCTTGCAGTCACCTTCTGAGGTATGGAGCTTCCTGAGTTTCCTCCAGTGAAGTCAAATGAGAGTGGAAAATGCTCAGCACTAGATAGAAGTACTCTGCATCTCACTACACTGAACTCCTGGCTCTATGGCATTTAATGCAGTATAAACACTAAAAAGACTGCACCTTCTGCAATCTTCACAACAGCTGTTTGTTGCCCTCTTGTTTCAAGGGCAGCTACATTTTAATGTATTGATGTTTCCTTATTAGTCTTTTTTTTAACATTTTTATTTAAATTAGAGCAACACTGTCAGTAAGACCAACTGTGGCGCCTCACCTCCCTGCCAGTGCTCTAGGAGCAGGACTATGAAGCCTCGGTCCAGCCCAGCAAAAGCAGACAGGCACCAGAACCTCCATGTGCCTGAGCAGACCCTCACCACTCTCATACCCACAGTGCAGCAAGTGGAGCAGTGGCGTTAAAAAAGCTTTCACATGGCCCTACACCCATTTCAAGATCAGCACAGGATCACTGCTCACGTGTTTGGTCACAGATGAAATCTGACCTAGATGCATATAAAGCACCAGTCTCAAAACTGACACCCTTGAGACTAAGCTGGTGCCCTTTGAAGGCAGCAAAATAGAGGGCTTTGGATGTGGCCATTTGCATTGGAGGGTATCCCAGAACCAATTAATTGCCATTGCAAGTGCGTTTTTGATGGGCTAGGGTAAAGAGGCATTCCTCGGGAACTGCTGGACTTGCTCCTACTCAGTGAGGAGCTGTTCCTGCAAAGTGCAGTCTGTGAGCAAACCCTGGTCCTCCAGAGCCTGTGGGGACCTCAGCAGAGCTGTCTGGCACAGCAAGGCTATGTCCCAGCAGAGCAGATCAAGCCTCTACCTTTGAAATTATGAATAAATGTACACCTCAATTTTTCAAAGCAATACAGCGCTCAGATCTCCTGCTACTGTAAATCAAGGTGGTTTTATTGACACCAGAGGAGTTCTGCTGGCTTGCATGAGCTGAATGCCTGATCCAATGCTGGTGATCAAGATTATTTCTGCTTAATAGATAACTCACAGAAGAAAACTTTTCATACAATATGTCAATTGTTTTCAACCCTACAAAATTAAAAGGCTAATGCTCTAGTTGGAGGGGGATTGACTACTGCAAATGAACAACATATAACATTTTTTGCCTGAAACGCTACTCTGTAGTTGTAAACATTGCCTAATGTCATAATTTCCCTGTAGATTTTGTAAACTTCTGCAAAACCACTCTTCATAGAAATCCATTGATTTCATGTGCATTATACCAAATAGGTTGGTGTGAATTTTCTTCCAAATACATACTTATTTTTCTAAATGCCTTCCAGTTTTACTAATTAACATCCCTCCCTTTCCCCTGCAGATTTGCCTGTGAGGAAAAGCACTGCTCAGCAACCAGCCTTGAGCACTACATGCCATTCTTCAGTTCAGCAGCTGAGAAAACGCTGTGACTCTTTAGCAGGTGTCACTGAACCTCCGTGGGAAACTGCGCCCTCCACAGCGGGCTCAGCGGTGCTCAGGGCCGCACTGCTTGTGGTGCAGGCCTTGCTGATGGCAGGATACACAGTGCACTGCCTTTGTGCGAGATCTGACAACGCTTCTGCCCTGAGTTGCCTCCAGGCAAAATCCTGCATGATTCGTTCCCACACTCTGCTGCTGAGAAGTGTCTGTACCTACCTCTGCTTCTCATTTACATTTGCTATTAGGGTCACCTTATAGAGCCCAGCTGACTGTATTTCTCACCAGAGGGAAGGATGCTTTGTATAAAAAGGTAAATTAAACCCTTCTCCTAAGAGGGATATTCCCTGGACACACCCTGATTTCCTACATGACACAGACAGCACTCCTGTGCCCTGAAGTCTGCTGCTTAGCTGTCCAGCTCCACACCATTCATCCAGAAGCACAGGTCAGCCAGCTCCTGCAGCTGCTCAGCACTGTAGCAGTGACCTGTGTTATGTTTTTGGCCCCTCTCAGGTGAGCATTGCAAGCTTCACATTTTGGCTCAGGATCCTTTTTTATGGGATCCCACAAATCCTTGCAAGCCTTTTTATCCCACAAATCCTTGCGTGCCTCTCCTGCATGATGGCCTCTTTGTGCTGTGACTGTCCTGTAGCCTGCTTGGTAGCCCTCCCCACTCACCAAGGAGACTGGCTAATAGCTGTAAAGATGCCTGAGCAAAGTTTCTTTCCCTGTGAGATTCCTGTCTGTTCTCTGTGCTCTGACACTCACTGCTGGCACTGGTGCTGTGGCGGCTCCACTGGCCCCAGTTGTGGTCACTGAGCCAAAATCTCTGACGTGATACAGGAGAGGCCCAGGTTACCCTACTGCGGACATGCCAGGCTCTCCTAAGTAGAAGGAACCACAAAGAAGTCCTGAATAAGTTCCCTCACTTATCGCTGAATCTTGGGCTCCCAGCATGAGGAGTCTGGTTCAGCTCCCCTTGTCCTGCTACTTTGCATAACAAAACTGATGCTAATTCACAAAGTAGCACTGACCCCTATGTTTTCATATTTTCAATTTTAAAATATTTTAAACTATATCAAATTTACTACCATTAAATACATTTATTTCTCTTAAGATAGTAACTAGTGTAACTGCTAGAGCATGGATTCAAGACATTAAACTAATTCATATTCAGATGAGATGGTGTGGAGACTAAAGGTGGAAAGCAAGCTACAGAATAGGGGTATTAGATCATGCATTCTTAGTTACACATTTACTATATCTATAACAGCTCACTTTTCTATTTTAAACCCTACTAAGTGGAGACTATTTAAATGTACTGCTGTAGTAATAAAGAAAAGGTCAACTCAATGTCTGTCTTGGCCATTAATCAATCTTCCCCATACTTTCTAATTATCTTGATTGCCTGATTGAATGAAGCATGGGACACTGATCATCTATATGTTCCTTGGTTATATCTGCTCTTGGCACCTTTTTTTTTTGAGACAAGAGAGGATTTTTTCATGTAGTGACTATTTTTCAAAAAAGATCGCCAACTTCTTGCTCTGATAACCATCTCCTTTGCTGCCTTATCTCCCACCACTTTCTGTAGCAGTTTTGCAGGCTGTTCTCTATAAAATGTTGAAGTGTCTTTAATCATCTCAGGCAGCAATTTTGTGTTGGTTTTTTTTCTCTCCTTTTCAGCAATCTGGGATTCCCAGCATTACTCTGTCTCTCTCTCACACTCTGTCTATTTCTCACTCTGTCTCTCCCCCCTCTCTGATTATGAATTGCAGCTTTTTATTTTTAGAGAGAGCTTAATGCAATGCAATAACACACAAACACAGGAATGAATTATAGACATGAAAAGATCAGATTTTTTTTATAGTGATAATTCTCTTTTACTCCTGGGTGTCACATATCCATGAGGGACCCCAGAACTTCACCAAGAGCGGCCAGATAGCTTGTTACCAGGACACTTGGGACTGCACAGCACATCACCATCCCCAGGTGCCAGGGAGGGCCTTGTGGAAAGAGTGTGGCAGGGGACAGGCAGTAGGTCACATGCAGCCTGCATAGATCTACCCCAGGGACTGCAAATACATGTGACAAATGGCATACAGAAAGGGGCAATTGTGCTGCTCCCATATGAACTCTGGGAGATTGTTTGGTCTCAGTTCAGCTGTACAGGGTGACAGGAGACCTGCAAGGATGTAAGCCTCATCTTAATTTTTCTAAACTGAATTCATTGGGAGTTTGAGATGTTTGAAGAATGCAAAAGGGGATCCTTTGGAAGCATTTCTCACCCCCTTTGATTATCTCTACAGCTTGACTGAATGAGTCATGCAACCCAGCTCCTTCGGATATCCATTAATGCCAGGCAAACAAAGCGTATTCAACACATCACTGTCTTATTGTGAGCTTTGTTTTTTTCCTGTTCATAAATAGTTTGAGAACAAATGTATTCATTGTTTGAAATATTTGGCCAGTAATTTGTGCAACTTACACCGAGCCTACGATTTTCTCAAGTAGCTTATGGTGAGGGCTGTCTTCCTTCAAAGCTGCAGCAGCCCCCACAGCCTTTCAGTGACAGGCACCAGCAACCTCTCCAAACCTCTGCACACCTTGGGCCTTGCTAGAACCAGTGTGCACTGGTGGTGTGATGCTTAGGTGCTCCAGCCACATCCCAAAAGCCTGGATCAGGCTGAACTTCTGCAGCATGGTATAAAAACAGAACTGGAATATTGCTGGGCAGGTGTTCTCCTGTTTTCCCTGGTGCCAGTGCTGTTACCTAGAGAAAACTCCAACTTTTAACGTTCCCATTCATCACACACTGACACCCCCAAATTCAGGGTAGTTTCCCCAGCAGCTCTGGGGCAGTGGGCTGAAGCTGGGGGAATCTAAGTCACTGCATTCCCCCGTGCAGCACCAGGATCCCCAAACCTGGCACCTGAGCCAGCTGGCACCCTTCCAAAGCAGATGGAATTTCCCCCTTAGGTTCTGAAAGAGGTCAGTTGAGATTCATGGAGTGTCACACTCATTTCTACTGCACTTGTCTGTACTTTAATAGCAGAAAGGACCCACCGTGATGTCTGAGTAGCTCCTGTTGCCCAGCATACCCTAAATCTTGGTGCTTCCCCACTCTGCACATTAACCACGCAGCAGATGTACATATATCTCTGCCCTTAAGCTCTAGTGAGCCTGGAAATATGATTTTCTTTCTTTTCTTCCTTTTTTTTGGAGCATTTTGTTGGAGCCAGCTACTGATTTTATACATTGCAGAGCCACACTGGCAGCACTTACAGTACCTTGGTAGATGCCACCCCTGGCAAACAGTGCACTCTACTAGAAATAAACAGTATGGCCATGTTAGCATGGGTTAAGGGAGATTACTGTTATCTGACTCTGTCTTATTTCCTAGGCTTTCAGAGACAACCCAGCAGTGATAAATGAAATGAAACCGTACCCCTAATGGAGAATTACTAGCTGCAAAATTACAAACTTTAGATTCAGCCATAGTACATTCAGGCAATATTTACATGACAAATAAGAAAAACCTCTGACAGAAGAATCTTTCATGTACTTGTCTGGTTTTATCACTCAGCTCACAGTTTTATCTTGTATTTAATCGTATTGCCCTTCATGTGCCATCCAGTAGCCAAAGTACTAAAATATTCTTAATCTCTCTGTATCTCATTACATTGTGAGACTATGGTTTTGCAAAACTTTCTTTTAAGTATGATATATCTCATCTACAAAACGTATATGCTCAAAATTCATACAGTACATGGAATAGCACTAAAAATTCTAGGGCTATCTTAAAGCAGAAGAACTGGATAAAATGATGCAGAAAATACAGAGTGATGGGTAGGTAAAGTATTATTAATAGATCATAAAGACAAATGAAAAATATAAAATGCAATTTCATTTAATAAAGAACACAGAGAAATACATATCAGTAGGTCTGATGGCATAAGACTTGCTTTGAAGATTGTGTCCTTCCATCCTCAGGGGAGGGCTCCATGACATCTGTTTAGAGCAAGTACACTTGAAGAGAAATCACTTTGTTTTGTGTAATACCTAAATTTGTAGTCAGTTTTTTAGGCCAGAAGAACATGATACAGTAAGTCAACAATATTTATAAAGATTGTTATTTGCTCAGTTAAATCTTTATCAGCTTTAGATATTCAGCACTGCATAGCACTGGGTCCTTAATTGCACGTGATTGTTGCCACACCTTGGTGTTAAAATTACTCATAACCTGTCTGCATCTAAAAGTGGAAATTCCTTTAGAGAAAACTGTGTGAATAACATTGTGGTGGTTGTTGTTGTTGTTGCTGTTGTTGTTGTTATTGTAGCCTCATTTTGATGGAGTTTTACACTCTGAAGAGTATCAAGTGGCATTGTGGAAGTCTGGAAGTCTCTAGAATAACTGAATTTGGGACGTTGTATTATACTGCAAATAGCTTGCAAT
>VYZQ01021607.1:60507-70975 GCA_013400655.1 Mystacornis crossleyi
GTAAAATACTGACTTCTAGACCCAACGAAGAGTGAAATAACAGACCTTAAACCTCCAGTGGAGCAACACTGTCATTTCAGGCCTGTCAGGGAATGAAGGAAGGACCACTCTGCACTTTAGGAAAAGAAAGGGCCATTTCTTTCGAAACCCAGTGAGTTTTTAGCAACAATTGTTTAAAGAACCTCATTAGCATAAGAAAAAGGCTCTTGGTAGAAATGAATTAGCAGTCACAGTGCAGGTGAAGGAGGCAGATAATATATGCAAGGTAAATTGAATTCATTGTGAATATGGTCGATCACATGGCTGTCATCTCCACATGCTTTTTGTCTGACAAACGCTCCCATGTCATAGGAAAACAGCCCCACTTCAGTTTCATGCTTCATGTGGGAACACAGCCTATGCTTGGAGAGTGTGTCCATGCCTGTGTCCTTTTGGGCATCTCCGCTCCAGAGCTCCCAGGGTTGCTCACCATCACTGGCTGGCTGCCCACCAAGGGCACTCCATCCCAGCCAGCAGTGGATTCTAACAATCTCACAATCAGCATCCGTCACTAGAGTTGGGGAGAGAAGGCACTGAGGTACAGATAGACACACCTCAAACAGCTGAGAAACATCAAGGAGGATTCAGCTGTCCTCCACTCCGTGCTTAAAACACCCAGTTCTGCAGGTCTAAGGTGAGATCCTGCCTGAGTGTGGAGCAGTGAACAGGAACAGAGTCTTGCAGGGACTGTCCTGCAAAATTTTTAGGCTGGGTTATTGATGTGCACAGAAGCATCTCCAGTAAGGAGCAGTTCTGAGGATGGGATTCTCAGCTGGCAAAAAGACCAAGGAGTCACACTCACCTCTCCTTTCCTTGTGACAGGGTTCCCAAATGTTGGGTTTTACTGCCATCATCATCACCATCATCAGTTTGTATGGAAACACTGGTAACTGCAATGCTCTGAAAGCGTGGTTAGCAGTAGTTGGTTGGAGAAAGAACAGAAGAAAAATTATATGCGCCCTTTGCAGGTAGATCCTCCCAACTCCTGGTCACCAACAATTTGGTGACCTCTTGGCATGGGCAGTTTACCTGTAGCTCACATATAATCGTCAGCCACAGCCCTATGGTGTGTGTATTTCTCTGATGTCTTTTGGATGCATCACAGTTTGGATCTTCTCAGAGTCTACAGTGCTGAGTCCCCGCGTGTGGCATGTAAAATAAGTGTGTTTTAAACTTGCTAGTCGAGTGAATGGTTCCCAGCTTTTACAGTTAAAGAAGTACTAAATCTTCATCTTCATTCGTCTTTCCCACACCATTCATTCTTTTATAACCCCTTGTTATAACCCTTTTCAGGTATCCCTTCTGCAGACTGACAAATCCATGTTTATTTGAAGTCTTTTGATATGAAGGTGAAGCTGAAGCCTCCCTAATGCACCTCACACTTTGCAAAATGAAAAAAAAAATGTAGATATTATACTGTATAATCTGAGAAAAAATATTTGATCATGTAATTAGACTGTATCATAGGCAAATGCACTAGGGAACAGAGTTAATGTTGCATGTACAACCTTAATTTTATTTCCTGACTTTTAAATGCCGAACTAGGCAACTTTAACATTTTCTTAATGCAATTTTTGTATGGAATATTATATAGGCTATTACATATGCATGCATCTCAAAATATGGAATACATTAGGCTGTGGCACACAGATTGTGACACACACATCTGAGTACTAGATGTCAGCATTAGTCTTGACTGGCACCAGCTCAGAGTTACACAGATAATTTCAGAGGGTGGTCTCAATGTTTTTGAGTGTCACTTGTTTATTACTTGCCCTCTTGTTTATTTGGTATTTTCTGTAAGTCTTACACAGGAGAGTTAGTGTTACAGAGAAATAAGTTGAGAAGTCTTTTTTTAAAATGGATTGATGATACTTTTTACAACCTCCTTTTTGCAATGCTAGCCTTATTTGAATATTAAGGCCTCAGCAACTTAAGAGAAAAAGTATGTCCTCAGAAGCTTTAAAAATTATGAAAATGTAAAAGAATACTATAAAAACATAAAATAATTTTCCAAACATAATGACACCATGGCTTTACTTCCTGATCTCTGCAGACTTCCCTGGGTATGAAGACAGTACAATCGAAAGCTAAGAATTTCCCCTTTCAAGTGGTAAGTGTAAGAAGTCCTTTTCTAGCTACAAAGGGCTATAAGATGACTGACTTCAAGGCTGACTTGTAAAGGATTAGACACTGTCTTTTCTCCATCTTGTTCCACACTGTAATGTCAGGGTATCTGAAGCTATATGGCAATTTTAGAGGTTAGAAGAAACCCATTGCAAAGACAGAGTACTGAAAAAACTACAGGGTAGACACTTGGATAAACCAGAATATGGGAGTGGTTGATGTAGCTCATCTAAATAATTCAACATTCAGTCATCAAATGAAAAATAAAATACACCATGCATGTATTGTCATGAATTTGTGACACAAAAGTGTNTTTGAGTGTCACTTGTTTATTACTTGCCCTCTTGTTTATTTGGTATTTTCTGTAAGTCTTACACAGGAGAGTTAGTGTTACAGAGAAATAAGTTGAGAAGTCTTTTTTTAAAATGGATTGATGATACTTTTTACAACCTCCTTTTTGCAATGCTAGCCTTATTTGAATATTAAGGCCTCAGCAACTTAAGAGAAAAAGTATGTCCTCAGAAGCTTTAAAAATTATGAAAATGTAAAAGAATACTATAAAAACATAAAATAATTTTCCAAACATAATGACACCATGGCTTTACTTCCTGATCTCTGCAGACTTCCCTGGGTATGAAGACAGTACAATCGAAAGCTAAGAATTTCCCCTTTCAAGTGGTAAGTGTAAGAAGTCCTTTTCTAGCTACAAAGGGCTATAAGATGACTGACTTCAAGGCTGACTTGTAAAGGATTAGACACTGTCCTTTCTCCATCTTGTTCCACACTGTAATGTCAGGGTATCTGAAGCTATATGGCAATTTTAGAGGTTAGAAGAAACCCATTGCAAAGACAGAGTACTGAAAAAACTACAGGGTAGACACTTGGATAAACCAGAATATGGGAGTGGTTGATGTAGCTCATCTAAATAATTCAACATTCAGTCATCAAATGAAAAATAAAATACACCATGCATGTATTGTCATGAATTTGTGACACAAAAGTGTACTGTTGGACACAGGGTTTTATTTCCCTGGTCAAAGACACCTAATACGTGTCAGGAGTACAAAAGTTTAATATCATATGACAAGACCAAGATATCTACTGTCTTCGGAGGTTACTCTTGAAGAATGTCACCATGGACTGGATGGAATGCACCACTAATAAATCACAGCAATGTTCTTCCAATAGACTAAGTGATTTTTGAAAAGGGCAGAAAAAAATCAAATAACATATTCAGCTAACAGGATTTGATCAGCCGATCATCTAGTGAATATTAAAAGAGCTGATCTGATGAATAAATTATTCAGTGGAAGCAGGCAAAATTAACAAATTATGTATTTGCTGAACAACAGCTAAACCATTCAGCACATATATAATTAAGTATTTATTCATACATATTTATAAATAGTTCTTACACTTTTTTTTTTTTAATCCAGGTGAATAAAAACTCTCAACTCTTTTTTCTTTCTTCTGAGGATAATGGAAAGAGCCTGTCTTCAGAAAGCTTGATCTCAGGTCAGCATCTCATTGAAACCAGCTTCATTTGCATTTTTAATCTATGTAAGTGAACATGCAAAATCTTAAATGTGCAAGTGTCAGGCTTTAATATTTAGTTTTCCAGTTTTCTGGATGCAAGTGTGTCTGCAAGTCTGCAGCTGTGAAGAAAGAAAGGCTATGTCTGTGCTCATGTTTTGGTTAGATGTACTGGGGCAATGGATTTTCTTTCAAACCTGGACAGCTGTCTTTTTTGATACCTAAGTTTTCCAGGAGCCACAGTATCTTGCTTTCATACATATATATGGTTAGAAAACAGCAATTTCTTTGGAAATCACAGTCTACTCCAGCAGTAATAGACCTGAGCAGAGAGGATTCTTTCCCAGCAAAAGAAAATTACAGTAACCAAAGTATTAAAAAATAAAAGTGGTTGAAGAAGTACAAAGACAAAAAAAGAAACAAAAACCCACAAGCCTTTTTTTCTTAACAAGCTAAACTCTACATAAGTGAAATGGTTGTTTGTAGAGGGACGGAAAGAAATGCAATCTTCCTTGCTTCCTTGAAGAGCCACTCTTCTAAAAGCTGGGAAGATTTTCATAAATTTTTAAATATTAGTCCAGACTAAAATAATGTAAGTTATCTAAATTCTGATCTTGTCTATTCTACATAAGGATGGAAGAACCAGCATCAAACCCAGTAGATACTTCCAAGGAGAGTGGCTGATACAAGACTTCCTCAGTTCTAAATTAGGTTTCAGAGATAGAGCATTAGCTAAAGTTAACTTTCACCTCTCTGTTGATATCAATGGGCAAGTTCTTCTGTTGTGGGTCACAAACTCACTGT
Organism: Mystacornis crossleyi; assembly: GCA_013400655.1. Lineage (NCBI taxonomy): Eukaryota > Metazoa > Chordata > Aves > Passeriformes > Timaliidae > Mystacornis > Mystacornis crossleyi. Next base: position 65,011 of record VYZQ01021607.1, read on the forward strand.
CACATAGCAAAGAAACAAGAATATAATAATGAGGATGCTCAGGATATAAAGATATTCTCATGATAGGGTAATCACAAAAGTAAAGCTGATGGATGCTCAGGGTGTTCTCTTATTATCTGAGACAACCACAGACATATCATCAATTTTTTCCCAGATCCTCTGCATTTAAACAAATAAAAGCATTCATTTTTATAGAAGGTTACTTATTTGAAATGCTGTTCTGAGATCATCTCTGGATGTCTTTTGGTAGCAACCTATCTGTGTGCGGTGAGCCAGAGGTGGGTGATGCATCAGGTGAATTCCAGCCTCTGCAAATACAGCATCTGTGCATTTACCACTGAGCAAACATGGTTTCACCTAGTTTTTTTTGTAAGCAAATATAGCTTGTGGTGGACACATTCCCAGGCACAAAGACTTGCAGCGTGATGGAATTCCTTCTCACTTGAAACTGCAGCAGTCTTCTAGCTCTACTTCCACAAAATTTTGCCTTTATGTGCTGTTGTATTTTTTTTCCCCATTTCTATTAATGTGGAATTCAATTTAGTTTGTGTTTCAAAGACTTTGGAAACACTCACAGCTGAGCCATTTTTCAGTGCACCAGTCACTGTGCAATTAAGGTCTCAGGAAACTCCAGGTTTTGCCCATGACTTTCCTCTTTCCTGGACTGTAAGAAATTGTTTTGCACCCAGCTTTTTAGGATTTCCCACAGGGTTACTAGTGCTACCTCTCCACGATTACTAACATAGAGGAAGCCCTTCATTTCAGTTCCATGAAATGGTTGAGCTCCACATTTAAGAATGCAGAGAAGCTGTTGTCATTATTTCATGTAAATTTTAGGGGCTGCCTGAGAATGGGATAGTGATGAAGGGAAATGCAGGGAAGAATTTGCACCCTTCAGTTTCTAGGCTCTCTTTAAAGCTGGGAAAGACATCCAATATGAGCTGAAGCTTTACTTCAGCAAAGAATTGTGTCATTCCCATGCCTTCATCACTGTTGGTATCTTCAGGCATCTTTCAGGCCTGTGTTTTTTATCAGGTTAAGCTGAGCTGACTCTCTGCTCGGTAGACACCACAAGGCTGATCATGTGTATCCTGTGTGCTTAAACCACAATCGGGTTCCCCATCTAGATGAGTTTAAGGAAGATTCTGCATCCAGCTGTTTTCCTCTGTCCATCCCATCTGTGTCTTCATTGTATCTGATGTGCACAGCTTGCTTGACAAAATTTGACGGTGTTTTTGAACAGCCGCCAAGTTGTGTGAGCGCTGGGCCCAAGTGTAACACTTCAGTGCAAAATATCAGTGAAGTCTCTACTTGGGAAAATCAACGTTTTCTGCTCTAGTTGAGTTCTGGCTCAGTGTGACTTCTGACCTGCAAGGACCATCTTTTTGCAAGCCTGGACAACAGAGACTGGAAAGTACATGAAGGGCAGGAACCAGCAGGACCAGCAAGAGGTTTAGTCAAGAAGCTGGGTTCCAGCCTGTGGAACACCAGCTCTGCCTTTAGGTGCACAGCCAGCAGACCTCTCAAGATGCTGGTCTCAAAATGCCAAGTGCTGCAAAATGAGGACTACGCGTTGCAAAGAGCAGCCATGCATCACAGAACAACTCTACATTACGTGGTGATGGCCAAGACCAGGACAGAACACCAAGCTTGGGCCAGGGCTACGGCAAGAGCTAATGCTCCAGAGAGGTGAAGCTATTCTAAAACACTCCAACACAGATAGTGAAGATTTTTTAGGGTGGATGGAAATTTTGGCTATGTTATGTCATTTGTTTTATCCATGATGTATTTCTAAAAAATTCTCAGCAACAAGTATCCTATACTATTTCTCCCTGCTTGAAACTGCTTTATGTAAGCTATCTTTAATTAAAACAAGCTTTTCCATGTGTCCACAATTGATTCCTTAAAATATTAATAATTTTCCCTACATTGGGTATCAGAGCCATTCGTTTTTCCTGTGTATCCTTTAACTATATTTAAATAATTCATTTATCAATTTTCCAGCCCCTGGGGAGACTTGGGGTTTCTTTTATAGCATGCGATCCCACTTAAAACAGAGGATATTTCCTCCTCCTAAAGTTATAGGATATTTTCTTTCTTTTCAGTGTTTACTCAGCATAACAAACCAGTTAGCAACCATTTTATTAAGACACAAATGTAGCATGGAAATATGTGTCTGCCTGTGTATAAATGCCCTTTCCACTGCTCATCAATCTTGCACTAATTAGAAAGACAAAAATATTTTAAAACCAATTAATGTCACTGAGAAACATTCCAGTAATTCTCAAAATACAATGTAACCATGATAGATACATTTCAATTATTTCAAAGTGTTTTCACAGAGCCCTGAGTAAGCCTAAGAGAAAAGAAGGGGCTAAAAGCTGCGCTGCTTGGCTGATGAATCTCTGACATAGGATGTGGATTAAGGTTTAAGTGAGGCCAGCAGTTCACATTCTCCCTCAAAAAGCTCCTGAGTCACCTGATTAAAGTGCAACCTTGACAAATATGCACAGCGTTGTCTCTCACAGTTGGAATCACCAAAGAGGCTAAAAACAGCACAGTGCGCTGCATAATCTCTAACCTCAGGGGACAACAAAAACAGAGAATTGCTGTGTCAATCTCATTTCCTTGTTAGGCTCATTATCATAAATGCAGGCCTTTGGTTTTGAATGCCACACTTCAATAACATTTACCTATCAACAGCTGCTGAAATATTGAATTCCACAGTCATCTTTTCCTTTTGATGCTCTCCCTTTTGTTTCTTTATCCATAAACATGAGCAACTGAGCTAAGCTTAAATTAACTAGCCAGGGTTAAATGTTTAGGGCAGCAAATTATGGCTAGCCTGCTTGCAGAGTGGTTTAGATTACAGAGGAGAGTTGCCAATCTCAGCTCTCATCATGCACTCCAAATGTGCAGAGCAATATTGGCAGTTCATGGCCAAATCCTGCATGCTTTAGTTATCACAGGAGCACTGCTCCCATGAATAAGTGAAGCAAGATTTAGCCCCTGCTCAGAAGATAGAGATGAATCACACTTTTATTCTTTGAGTACCTCACAGTACCTTCAACACAGGCATGTTCAGTGATTGATAGCCTGTGTCTAGATTGGGTATTTTTCTATATACTGACAAATATTCTCTTCGCGATGTTTTCTGAGAGCAGAGGAGTATATACTGCAGCAATGTTGGGTTTCTTATTTTTCATTGTGCCTGTTGTCTTTGTTTCGATTAGGTTTTTTTCTGAGGGTCAGTTATTTCCCATCATTTTTCCACTTAGAGTGCTCTGCAATAATCCTGTTACAGATCTCCAGCCCCTAGTGTCAGTGAAACAGTGAAAACTTGCATTAGTAAACACGTAGGGAAAGACACAACCTTCTCTTCAGGGTCAAATCCCAAGTCATGGCACAGTCTAAGGGAAATGAAGGTGTTTGGCTTTCTGAAAATGAGCTGCTGGTATCAGCTGAGGTTTTCGGGGTTTTTAGTCGATCAAGGTAAAGGCTATGTGTTAACTGTTTTCATCCAGTGTGCAACCAAACTGGGTCTGTAATTCAGAGTTAAATGTTTGGTTAATAATAATTTCATGACTCCATGCTGAGACCACAGGGGAGCCGTAGGCTGTGCCACACAGAGCAGCCATGGAAAAGGGCAGCCCAAAACCGCTCACAGCAGATACAGCAGCATCTTCCCATACTTCAAGATTATCACTTCACCCAGCCTGCCTCTTTGCCAGTCTGGGGCCACGCTCCTCAACTCCAAAGGTGTGTAGTCCTCCTGCAAGGGTGACTGCATACCTGCACAGAGCTCAGGAGCAAAATGGTGTTTACCGAAAAAAGGGCATTCCACAAAGGAAAAGGTGGGACCACCAGGATTAAACACTTTTACATCACAGGACTGACCTGCAGGAGCCCATCAGATTACACACGAAACACAATCTTTTGGCCACAACACCAGACTCCCTCATCTGAAACTCAGGAGAAATCATAAAAGGAAAAGTGAGGAGACATCAACACATTTTTTAGGTCTACATGCCCAAAAGAATCACTGAAAGCAAAGTAGAGGAAAAGCCAAGCTTTCCAAAAAACAACTGAAGTGATATTTTTGTGGTGATGGACGCTGTCAAAAACCTCAGCAGAAAGAAATTCTGTGCATATTCCGTTTTCCTCACAGATGAAGTCCCTGCCCCATTTCAGTGGCTTTGAGCCCCATTAACTCCAAATCTGCTTCTCTCTTCCTGTCCATGGGGAGCCAGCATCTGCCCAATGATCTGCCTGGATCCCTGGACCCTCTGCTTCAAGGACATGACCTGGCACCCCAGGTTTTCTCCATCTGTACGGGGCTCATGTTAGGCAAGGGTTGTTTCCTCCACAAGGAGCTGAGGGGTAGGCATCTACACCAAAGAGTAGGGAGCTCTATGAATGCAGGTGACACCTGAGAAAGTAATTCTGGGTTGTTTATTTGACTCTATTAAGAGCCTAATTCTAACTTTATACAATTTTAGTACTGACCTCCAATAGCTGCTGTGGCAGAGGCCAGTCAGATGAGACAAGGCAGACAACATATTTAATTTCTGAGTGGGAACAGTTTCTCTCACACGTATTTCCAGTCTTTCTTTTGCATTACAGTACAATTTTTTTTTTTTTAAGCACAAGTGATCAGACTCAGTCAGGAAACAAAGAGACTTATGATTGATTTTGCTTAGGTAAAACAGTGATTTCTATTACGCTAGCCTCTACTTAGACGCTTTTGGCTGCTACAAGGAATCGATTTATTTTACTTGTCAAAAAAATCAAAACCAAAACCAGCCCAGCTCCTAGTACATTCTACATGAAAAGAATGCCTGTAGAACTTAGCTCCACTTTTCTGCAGTAGATGGGTTGAAGACTGCAGGAGTTAATTACTATCAGTAGAGAAGGGTTGCTTTTCATTTCCAGCAAGCTCAACTCTGACTAAATAAAAAAAGCTGAAATGGGAGAGCAATGACCACAATAAGTGGACCAAACTCCACGTGATGGCAGAGGAATGATTTCCCACTGCCATCACTTAAATACAACTAAGGTGTTCCGCAATTTCACTTCCACAAGCCAGAGGGTTTATTGTAATCCTGATAAATTATAACAACAGAAGCAGGCGAGAAGTAGGACAGAAGAAGGGAAGTGTTAATGCAAAATATAAAATTGCCTCGCAGAAAAGAATGGGGAGAGCAAGCGAGCAGTTTGTTATCGTTTATTTTTCTTCAACATATCATTCGGTTTCAGCTGTCTCCCATCTCACCCAGATCTCCACCATTTCTCAGAAACGTCTCTCGATGGCATCTCATTCTCCTCCTGTCTTTCACCATCGTTTCATTATTTCTTAACTGTCCCTGAAAGAGCCCGGGGAGGCGACGGGGGGGAACGTGAGCGGGGGAAGAGGGACCAGCTTGCGCCCCACGCGTCCGCCCCATTTAAACAGTTTGGGAAAAGCGGACGGGGGGAGTTGCAAATAATGGTAAATGTGATTAATCTTCCGGATTCCTGGAAATCTGACATGCATGAGTTACAGCGAAACCTCTTTTTATTTCGCCATGAAATGCTTTCGCATAATGAGAAAGAAAATGTCCTCTGTGCCCTAATCAACTCTGACAGTTCCTGGACTCCCAAATACTTTTATTTATGGCATTATTTATTTCCCCCCTAATAACCGGGGAGGCGGGCTCGCGGCTCGCTCCGTGCGGGGAGAGGAAGAGAGGGAGGGAGGGATGTCCGGCGGGCGGCGGCACTCGGCGCCCGGCCGAGGGGACACAAAGTTTTTGCGGCGGCCGCCGCTCGGCGGGGCGGGGCGGTGAGGTACCCCGCGGTCCCCTCGGGCCGGGCGGGGCCGGACGGAGGCGGGGGGCCTCCGAGGCTCTCGTCCCCCGCCCGGCAGCTCACCTGCCCCCGCGGGGGGGTACCGGGGGCGGTGGCGGCCCCGCCAGCGCCCGCCTCC
>VYZQ01021609.1:0-26466 GCA_013400655.1 Mystacornis crossleyi
GTAATCTGAGCTTCTTTTCTTTTAAACATAGACAGGGCTCTGATGCAGGGAGATGGTTAAAATTACGACTCCAGGAGTGTGGCTTTGTGCCTGGAGCTGCCTGCTCTGACTGGGCCACGAGGGGATGGCGGGGGGTTTGATGTATGGACCTGCTGTGTAATGACACCTTCTCCTCTTCCCCGTACTCCAACACTGCAGGGGCAGACAAGGCTGAATTTAATAATGGCAGATTCATTTATTTATTTTTTTATCCCCAATGCTAAAGTGTCACCTCCCTTTGCCCTGGTTACCTTCTGCATTGTTGGTGCTGAGTTACTTCTTCTCTTGGGCAGAGCCCAGATGTGAACCCCATCAAGTGCCCTCCTGATGCCTTCTGCCCCAGGGGCAGCGTGGAGCCCACCTACTGCATGGAGCTCTTTCTGTACAAGGTGGGGGACTCCTGCCAGCTGACCCCTGCCACGATCATTGTCCTGGCCACCTTCTCAGCAGGTGAGTCTGGGTCCTCTCTGTCCTCTGGTAAAACCAGACACCCCTCCACAGTTAAACCAAGCATTCTCTGGGTGGTGTATTTTCTGTTTCTGGAAAGCTGGATTTCTAATGGAAGTCCTTCTGGCTGCTGTCAGTGCCTGTGATAGTCCTGTCCCTTGCTCTGAAGGAAGGTGGCACAGTGCTCTTTGCTTGTTTGTCCCTGGGAAGCAGGGGTGTGTACGGACCCTCAAACAGGGATTCCTGAGCCGCACCAAAGTAGGAAAAATTTCCTTTTGGTATGAGACTTCACCTCCTGAAAGCATTCCTGCTTTAAGCCATGCCACAGCATCCAGCACGATGGGGAGCTGCTGGCTCATGCAGTGTTGGTTGTATTGATGCCATAATGTACCTTGTAACCAGCAGAATGAGAGACAGCCTGAACCTGCTGAGTGTGGGGAGCATCTCTCCAGCTGCCACCTGCTGTAAATTAGCTCACTAGGGCAAGCTAACGAGTGGGTGAGGTTTCAACTGGGAAGCTGCACCATGAATGAATGTTCCAAAACAATGAATATGCATTTTTGGTCTCAGAAATGGGAAAAATTGAGTTCTCTTCTTTTTAATCAAAGTTGGGGAGAGGTTTAATCAGAGAGTTATGATGAAAATGAGCAACTATTACTGCCATGGATTGCAAAAAGGGCAGATGAGGAAGCTGGGAGGAGGAATTCGTATCCCGTGCCCAGAGAGATGAAGAGAAATCCCTAAGTGCCACTTATACTACCAGAGATAAAATCCTGTGTCAAGAGAGCCAAGTCATAGAGATGACTAAGCCACCAGAGGATAAAGAATATCCAACAAGCTTCATATTCATGGTTTCTGTGTTTCAAGTGTATTTTATGTACCTCCTGACAACCCATTCTCCCCTTGGCTCACTGTTGTTAAAAGGAGAGAGAGGAGAGATTAAATGCTTGTGTTACTCCCCACAGTGAACAAGATGCACACAGAGCAAAGCTGCTTCTCCACCAAGCAGCGTTCTCATCACACTCCTCTCTTGGCAGCTGAGGAGGGGACACCACGGATGCACGGAGGACACAAGGACAGCAGGGTCTGGAGGTGCTCTAGCAGCACTGTCTGGCTGCTGTCTCCATGGGGCTGCAGTGCCTGGTGGGAACAGACAAGGGTTGTTCTCACAAGCTGTGGCTTGGAGCCATGAGAAAGCTCCTCCACTGACCCCTATCCCCTCATGCCAGGCTGTTGTCCAAAAATCTGCCAAAACAGATGCCATCTGAAGCGAGTATTAATTTGGAAAAGTAGATTAAACTGAAGTATATGAAAAGACTGTCCAGAGAGGGACAATGGCACATTAACCAGCATTTGTGATAAACAAGTCTGAGGGTCAGGGAGCAGCATTCCTGCCTCTCCCAGAGCTTGCTGCAAAGAGGGAGAAAGGCAAACAGCCCACGCAGGAACCTGTGAGTATTTCACGGCTGGGCTCACAGATCAAGTGTTTACCATGAGACTGTCTGCTCACACAACCGAAATTTGGGCGTACTTGTCTGGCCATATTGCATCACAGTGACAGATTTGTGCTCTTCTGTTCAGATCAATTTTCTCTGATGATGCTTCTGCCAGAAACAAACGAACAGAATGTCGCAGTGCTTGAGATTTGCCAATTACTTCCATGTCTATGCCCAAGCCAAAAGTAATTTTTCCTGACAGCCCTGATCTCAGTCTAGACTCAGAGTTAATCTAGGTTAGTTGCTTCTTGTGCTTCAGTGTGAGTGCTGCACAGAGCAAACTAATTTCTCAGCAAGATCCATTTGCTGGGGTCTGTAGTGGATAAGATGCCAAGTGGAAAACAGTTCCAGAGAGCAGAGAGTAAATGGGAGTAGGAAAGCAAGTTACTGAATTATTTCATTAAAAGTTGCTGTTATTCCTTGCAGCTTCCAGAGTTAAGCTGAAATGCTGAAGTTAAATGTCATTACTTTTTTTTTTCTCCTTTTCTTTTGGGGCACAGAGTATGTAGGAGAAAATACCCCTTATTTTACCGGAAGAGAATACCTGACTTGAGAAGCCTTGGAGTAAACATCACCTGACACTTCACCTTCCCACCTGTGAATAACTACCGTTCCTTTTTTTCCAGGTGGAATCCTTGTTGTCTTTCTAATAATTCTGAGAAGGCGGCAAGAGCACGGCAAGAAATCCCTGAAGTCCCTGTTGCTGCCCCGGGGCTCGGGAGGACACACCACGTACGGGGGCACAGAGGACACAGAGCCAGTCTATGCTGGCTGGTAGCACAGGCCGTGATCAGCGGCCCCCTGCCTCTCTTTCCCCTGGGGCAACACCCATGTGGGTCTGGGCAAGGTGTTTAACCACGAGCAACCGATTTCTGTATAGCTAAAATCAGTGCTGGGAAATAAAACTCAGTTTTTGAGTTGTGGCTACTTGTGCAAACCAACCCAGCTCCCTGCTCTGCTGCATTGGGCTGATNATTTGCTGGGGTCTGTAGTGGATAAGATGCCAAGTGGAAAACAGTTCCAGAGAGCAGAGAGTAAATGGGAGTAGGAAAGCAAGTTACTGAATTATTTCATTAAAAGTTGCTGTTATTCCTTGCAGCTTCCAGAGTTAAGCTGAAATGCTGAAGTTAAATGTCATTACTTTTTTTTTCTCCTTTTCTTTTGGGGCACAGAGTATGTAGGAGAAAATACCCCTTATTTTACCGGAAGAGAATACCTGACTTGAGAAGCCTTGGCGTAAACATCACCTGACACTTCACCTTCCCACCTGTGAATAACTACCGTTCCTTTTTTTCCAGGTGGAATCCTTGTTGTCTTTCTAATAATTCTGAGAAGGCGGCAAGAGCACGGCAAGAAATCCCTGAAGTCCCTGTTGCTGCCCCGGGGCTCGGGAGGACACACCACGTACGGGGGCACAGAGGACACAGAGCCAGTCTATGCTGGCTGGTAGCACAGGCCGTGATCAGCGGCCCCCTGCCTCTCTTTCCCCTGGGGCAACACCCGTGTGGGTCTGGGCAAGGTGTTTAACCACGAGCAACCGATTTCTGTATAGCTAAAATCAGTGCTGGGAAATAAAACTCAGTTTTTGAGTTGTGGCTACTTGTGCAAACCAACCCAGCTCCCTGCTCTGCTGCATTGGGCTGATGGGAAAGGTCTTCCCCTTCCAATTCCTGGCTTCTTTCACAAGTAAATACTTTTCTCCTTTCTTCAGGACATTCCCACACAGGTCCTGTGTAAACCTAGCCCAGCCAGCTGTGACCCTTTGTGTCAGTGCTGTGCTTCACCAGCCCTCCACTGCCAGTAAAAACAAAATCTCTATCAGAAGATCTACGATTTCAAATGACTGCACAGAGGTGGGAGCAGGTGTTACTTCTCACTTTAGACTTGCAGCAGCAGAGGTACTGAAGCAACCCAGCTGTGGGGGGTTAAATGGTTCCTGCCCTCAGCTGCTCTTTCTCCTCTTCCGCAGGGGAGGTGTTAAAAGTGTTCAAAAAAATTTATAAAATACATCATTTCTCTGATCTCTTTCAACTCTATCAGGCGAATAACTGGGTGGCAGAGTGGCACATCAGCCACTGCGGTCAGACAGGCTGCCCAGAGAAGCTGTGGCTGCCTGGAAGTGTTCAAGACCATGTTGGACGGGGCTTGGAGCAACCTGGTCTAGGGGAAAGTGTCCCTGCCATGGCAGCGGGTTGGAAGTGGATGGCCTTTAGGCTCCCTTCCAGCCCAAGCCATTCTGTGATTCTCATCTGGATCAGCAGCAACAGGGATGGTACCTACAACCCTCCCCACAGCCCAGCACCCAGCACGGGCAGAGCTCCCTGCAGTCTCTCCCACTGTATATTTAGGAGACACGAAGCTTCTCAGCTGCCCCAAGGCCGTGGTTTTCCTGGGAGCAGCAGAGGGACACAATCCTGATGCACAGCCCCAGGTGACCTCAGCAGAACCGTAAGCCACCAGTATCAAAGCAGGTCTCTGAAATGCTTTTTAAAAAAATGTAGCTGCTGTCACATGTGGGAGACTTCACATGTGAAGCCAAACCAGACCCAAAAAAACCTGTCTGAAAAAGCCAAACACACACAAATCCAGGCCTGACCAAGCAGGACCAGCACTTGTGACAGCAAAAGGACCCCAAGGGAGCGGTGCTGGCTGGGCTGCATAGCTCCAGCTCGGTGTCACTAAAGCCTGTAAAATTATGAGCAACAGCGAGCAGCACTGGAAAGAAATGTCAGCATTTCTGTGATAAGCAACAGTGTGAAAACAAGCCAAAGCACAATCATTATCACCTCCATGGAAGTGTAAAACAGTATTTCCAGGGCATCTCTGAGGAAGGCCTGGAATGTAAGTTTTCCCCTCCGTGAGAGAACAAAGCCCTATTCCCTCACTGCCAAACCATGCTTGCTTAGTATGTATCAATTTCACGTTTTTCTTTAAAGAAAAAGAAATAGTGCCAAAATAAGCAGATAGAGCTGTTTTACAAAAGAGACTTAGCAACTTCTTAAATAACTAGGAACAGAATTCAACATTTAATAAGACATTGAAGTTTCTCAAGCAATCAGACATGGAATAATGAGACTCAACAATGTGGAAAAATCCCATTAATACGTCTTTCAAGATACTTTGCTTTTCCAAGTAATTAAAATAAAAAACCTTCTAAAACCTGACCATGAACACAAAGCTATTGAACAAAACAGACATTTACTTTGATTATTTTTCCTAGGTTGTATGAAAATACATCTAACATACTCAAATGAAAATTGTTTCCATGCTTGCTCATGTGATAAAAGAACAACAAATTCTGAAACTGGCTGTCATGTATCAGCTTTTTGCTGGAAAAGGAAAGACATTTTGCTACTTTGACGGGCAAGACACAAAGAACATCATTTAAGGCCACATAATATGCCACAGTTAGATGTTGTTTAGATTAATTTATAACAGAAAATCCTTCAAGTTGCTGAACGCTAGAAAGTATTGGGTTGCATCAGGAGAAAGCTCAAGTCTTAAGGATTGTTTTACCTTCTATTTAAACAGTGGGAAGATGAAAACAATGTCACAACTTTTCTTTTGTCTTCTTTTTTAAACAAAACTTTATCCTGTTTTCCCAGGCCGCAGAGGAAGGTACAGAAGCCTTCATTACAATGCACCTAAACCCCACCTGTCCAGGTACAGAAACCAAAACTCTCCCAGATCACCACCTGAGTGCCTGAGCTGCGCTCACAGGGCTACATGGCCAGTACGTACCAAGGGAGAATATGATCCACATTCCTTCTCGAGATCAGGCTACAGGACGTGCCCAGCAGAAGGAATGAATCCCTAGGAACTCACAAGCGAACTCCTGGTCTGCAGTCTCAGGGATGCAGAACTCCGTGGGCCCAGAGAGTGGAGCAGTAAGGAGCAGGGAGAGGTAGAAGGAAGCAGAAGGCCAAACAGCCCGTGGCTCAGATCTGTTTGTGTGAACATGAAGCGTCTCTCTGTCCCCACAGACGCACACAAGGGGTGGCTGTCCTGCATCCTGCCGTGCTGAATGTGCTTGTGAGACCCGGAGAGGGGGCAGGGAGCTGTGGGCTCCGTGCCCAGCCCAGACCCCACGGGTGCTGTCACTGCAGCAGTGCCTGTCAGTAACTGAGACAGTGGCTTCTGGAAGTGGGGATCTGCCTCTCAGGACCTGGGGCACCACTGTTCCAGAGTGACAGAGCTGTTACACCTACACATGAAGAGGAAAAAGCAACAAAACAACTAAAAAAAAAATTAACAAATTATAAAAGCAATGGAATGTAAAGGAAAAATTTTATAATAACTTATTTAAAGGTATTCTTACAAAGCCTTCCTTATATGGTATAGTATTCAAAGAATGGTCCCAATGACATCAAATTCCTTCATTTTGTTTTAAAGCAATGAGGAAAATATTTCTGCTTTACTACCTGACCTTGTTTTCCTTCCCTCGAAACCCAATATTAGAGAAACATCCATAATATCATTTTTTGGTTTTGATTTTAGGCACAGAACTGTTCTTCAGTCCCACGGCAGAGAAAAAGTTTCCCTCAAAATCAATTCCTGAAGGAATCTTGAATTTTAACTTGAGTGCAAGGCTTGGCATACCATTTTAAAAAATGCAAACATGTAACACTTCCTCGATTTTGAACTGTGCTATTTCTTCAAAATTATTTGAAAAAAAAATTAATCTTCCAACAGTGTTTATAAAAACTGATTCAAAAACCAAAGCATTTTGGTCACAAAACAGAAACCGAAGTGTTCAGCATAGGGCAATGCAACATCTATAACCTCTTTCAATTAATATCTTCTAATAAAACCAAAATTTTTACGTGTTGGGAATAAATGGGGATTTTCATAATTCCAAAAACTAAATCAAATCCTGAAGAAATACCTTGGAAAAAACCCATACACTTCCATGATATAGCAAGGCTTCATCTTCAAAAGGGCTACACAGAATTTCTGCACTATTAAGGGCAAACTAAGCTAGAACATACACAAATGGCTAAATGGACATGGAGGTGCAAGCGGTGTTTACGGAGGGTGGGTCAGAATGGCACAACTCAAAACGCGCTTGGAACGCTGCCTAATCACACGCCAAGGACATGCACTGGGAACAAAACTGGCAAAGATGTTTTTCTTTACCGTTTTTTCCGACTTCTAGTATTATTTCCATCAGTACTAAGCCCTGTAACTTCATCTCACTGTTAGGGAGAACCTAACGCTAATGGGAGTGAGGTGAATTCAAAACAGCTTTGCTGACACAACACAGTGGTGACAGGATAGTCGAGAGCAGAGCTCCTAAAAATGTAACAAAAAATTTCAGTCTGTCAAGTCAAGAAGCCAGTTTTATACAAACTTTATCAAAAGGAACAGTCAGGCTAAATTTCACATCAAAATTTTTATGTGCTTCTTCAAAAATCTATTTCACCTAATTGTTTTGCATTTAGTTTTTGCACTTTAGTCAAGTTTCACTTTCTGTTTGATTCATGGGGGTGGTTTTGCTCCTTGTTGGGCATTTCTTGCATTATCATAAAGTTGAAATGCTTGGACTCCTAACATTCCAAAGAAAAGTTTGCCTCTGCATTTTACCTGACATTAGGGGGGAAAAAATTAAGTAATCATTTCCAAATAATAGCTTTTCTAAAATTTATTAAGACACAAAAATCCTAGAGTATTGGGTCTAGATTGCGAGACAATATCCCTTTAAGTCCAGACCTGTACTGCTCTGCAAGATCAAGTAACTTCTATTTTGCTGGGATGAAATACAGGAAAAAACCGTATAGAAAAAAATCTCTTAAAAAAGTAAGATTCCCCTCTCTGGTACAGGGTGTGCCTTTCCCACCACGCACCATATTTCCTGGTGGAAGGATATTTATGGTCATGATTGCTGAAGAATCATTTTTGAAGAGCGCAAACCAATTGTTGTGTGTGTGGCTGCAGCAAGAGAAGCACCTGGGTCATGACTGGCATTCAAGCACTTGCTCAAAAACACACAAGGCAAGCAAATCTCACTGGGACCACAGACCAAGCCATTTCTTACTCAAAAGGACTTGAGAACTAACAACTTCTTTCAAGGATATACTATTTTAAACATCTGTTGGTTGACAAATACTATCTCAAAAAAACTATGTTTACGCCTACCTGGTTTGATTTTAACCTACCTCCAACCTGCAAGTATTTTGGAGGGAATATTTTACATTCGTAACAATTCAAGTGTAACTGTAATGCTGAGTAATAAGTTTGGTTTGTCCTGAAGTTTGCTGAACTATGAAGTTCATTATCAGTGCAGAAGCAGCAGAAGACTGCTGTGGTTGGCTCAGTGGATTTATAAAAACAAAACAAAAAAATCCCCCCCCAATGTAACCTTTACAGAATATATGTAAAATTGTGTCCTTCCCTGGTCATATTCACAACTTATCTACAAGATAGTGTTAGCAGTAGAAACTGCAGTCCATGACTATTTGCATTCAGCTCTCATCCATCTGTTCCTCTTTCTCCTAGGCTTGAACTTGTTCAGTTTTTTGCGGGGTTTCTCAGTCTTCCGAGTTTCAACAGAATCCACCCCAAGAACGTGTTCAGAGCAGCATAACTGTCCATTCAACATGGAATTTAGTACTGTCCTGTCTTGGTGCTCCTTGCAGAAAGAGTTTGGGCAGAAGTGGCAGAAAGAAACAGAAGGTTTGCCACAAACATCACAGTGGTGCCAAGGACACTCCCACTTCCCTGCAATCAAAACCAAAGAGCCCATTAGTGGGGAGGAAAACACGGCATCGTCTCTTAAAGAAATTTTGTGTTGTAGCAGCTGAACAAGGCACAACTTTCCTGACAAAGCAAATCACAGCAACTACCGGGGCTGATCTCAACACTCAAAATGCTACATCACGCCTCTAAAGCTCAGCTGGCAGCTGCAAGGAGCAGACTTGACACAATCTCATTTAAACACAGCAGTCAGCTCCAGCTAGAAGAAATGACTCAGAACTTTTGCAGAACTTGGAGGCTGGTAGAGCATCAAAACATCCGGTCAGCTGCTGCCTACACTTACAGCCCCCTGTCTGTTGCCAGTTTTGCTCAGGGATGACTCTCACAGCTGCTGTTTCGCCCCAACATATTTTACCAGTCCTTGTTTTACTTGTTTCTGGGACAACAGGCTTTGCCTGCTTCCCTTGTTCATATCCCAACTGATATGGCTGACTGGAACCCGGTAACTGCTGCGCTATCTGGAACTACAACCTGATGTCTGCTGCTTTTCATTTCCCGACTTCCCTTCTTTCAGAAGCTACTGCTGTTCTTCTGGCTTGGACTCAAAAGGGCTTCATGCATTTCTTAGATAAAATCAACTTTCCTGCGGCAGGGCCACAGTGCTCCTACCAGGTGATATTCTCAATTATCTACATTTGTAAAACAAATGTCTCATTTTGCCAGAGAGGCAGGAGGAAGCCATCATTTTGTCTTCAAATCCAAGAGCTGCTCCCACATGATGCACAAAGTTCCTGCCATACAAACCCAATGTTTTCAAGATGACAACCCTGACAAGGTTTCAGTGCAATAACTGAGGTCCCTGCACAAGTTATTTATACAAGTGTAAGACATGGGCTGACTCACCAAAAGGACGTTTCACCAAGCCAAGACAGGAGAGATGATAAGCTTTAGTACAAGACTTCCTGTCACACAATACCAGCTGGCCTCCATCACCACAACGGAAACAATCATCTTCAGATTCTTTCTTCCCTTCATTTTTCGTTCTGCGTCTCCGTGTTCTCTTTTTGGTCTTTTTGCCTTTTTCTTCTGAGGCATTAGTGGAAGAATTCTAAAAGAGTAAGATGTAAATCTGTAAATGCCAGTTTTTCAAAGGAAAAACATTACACAACCTAGCCAAGCTGTTGGCACACCTGGCAGACCGTGCACACAGCCAAAAACTTGACTCGGGGCAGACCTGCCCAGTGCCTCACTGTACTCATCTGTGTTGACATAAAACCTACACTGACCCTTGTGAAAAGTCATCCTGAAACCAGATCTTCTCCCTACAGGACCTTCCTACTGCAAAACCCCCTTCATTTTCTTGTCACTGACAAAAGGTCTTCCAATTTCCAGTCAAATCTACTTGTGGTTAATTTACCCTCTTTAGGTACTTGCACCACCAATCACTTCAATATCCATTTTTCTCTTCCAGTTGTCAGTACTCATGCTGGAATGACTAAAACCTGCCTCCATTTCTCTTTGAGGAACAGATAGCAGAACTTCAGGAACTGCAGTTAATGATGGAAAGAATACACAAAACCTTATCCCTATTTCAATCTGACATTCTGCTGCTTGCACTTTAACTCTCCTTCACCAAATCATAATAAAATTTTGGATGATTTTTCAACATCCCTACCATCATTCCCTCCCTCTCACCCCAGTAATCACTATCTGCTTTCTTTAAAATTCTATCTACCATTCTATCTACCAATGCAGACAGCCCCATAAAACTAAACTGTAACATTTAATTTCTTTATGGTCGTCTGTGTAAATGTTCCCAAGATTATGTGAAACCTC
The DNA here is from genome assembly GCA_013400655.1 of Mystacornis crossleyi. Classification (NCBI taxonomy): domain Eukaryota; kingdom Metazoa; phylum Chordata; class Aves; order Passeriformes; family Timaliidae; genus Mystacornis; species Mystacornis crossleyi. The sequence continues at coordinate 10,512 of VYZQ01021609.1, forward strand.
ATTTAACTCCATCTCTTAACAAAACCCAGCTGTGTGGGTTCTGAAGATTCCCAGTCCACCCTCCGAAGTGGCTGGTACAGAGCAGAGTGAAGGACCACACAAAGGTGCAGCTTTTCAACATCCACAGGTGGTACTTGTGCTTTCCCTCACACTCCTACGCCAACCCTTCAGGAGGTTCCATCAACTTCTGCTGGATTACAAGCTTCAAACTAACCTGACAGGAATCATACAGATCATTTCTTGATATAGTTTGGTAACATTTTTTCCTCATTCGAAACTCACATCTTTTATTCTTCAGCTCAACTCACTTTTTTTTAATGAATCTTAACAAAATAATCATACTTTAAGGTTTAGGTGGGGAAATATAAATTAGAATGTCAGAATAATCTCACTGACTACAGTGAGGCACATTCTACAGTGAGGCACACAGTTTGAAGCTTCTACAACCCTTCCCCCAACAAGACTGTTAAAATCTCTTGATATATTACTTGCCTTTGGTCTGTCCCCAAGAAATCCACTGCAGTTTGGGGCACCACATTTGCAGACTGTTTTTTCATTGCCCAGACAGTCAAGGTTGTAATTAAAAGTCAGCTCCGTCCCTGAGTGTGAAAAGGACAAGGTAACAAATTCTATCACAATTACTACAAACAAATACAGCTTTTGCTATCTGTCTGCTGGTTTGGGACTTGCTTGTTGATGTACTGCCATGGGATTTTCCCTCTCTTTACTGCTCATAAGCACTCACAATTATTAACTAGATGCCCACACAGCAGGATGTCTTATGCAATTACATTTTAACATAAATTTGTTTGACTTCACAAAACTGTGCTTGTGTCTGGCCTACACACATATCTATCCATCCATCCAGCTAAATACAGCTATAGATAGATAGATATGTACGTGTGTGAGCATGTGTGCACACAAACCAGAACATTACACAGATACTTTTAAACAGCTTCCTACATTCACTCCTTAAGCTTATTATGTGCATGGAAAAGATGCATTTGAGAGCTCCAAAACAAAAACTTACTAAGGATATTTGCCCTAGAAGCAAGCAACAAAAAGCAGCCACAGGACTCACAATTAAGAAACATTAAAGCAAAAGGCAGATCACAAAGCATCTCCTCTGTGTGATGAGTTCTCTGCAAAAGTATTTGCACTGAATCAGTTAAACCATGACTGTCCCACTCATAACTGAACAAAAAGTTTAACTTAGGCAATGAAACCAAAGCCAAGCCGAGCTGATGTACCTGCAGGAATGTCACACACAGCAAAGAGCCCGACACGAGTGTCTCCATTCACTGTCCACTTTAGAGTTTCACAATTTGGTTGGCAGCTGTGATTCATAAACCGAGAATAGTTTCCTTTGGGGCCAGCATCAATAATACGGTCCTGGAGAACAAACCAGCAACAGGATGAATGTTTTTTCTCTCCCCTCTCACAAAAAGTCATCCATAACTGATTTCAGTAGGTGCCTTCAGAACTGACAGGGTGCTGCTATCCAGAGCACACAAGCCAACTGATGGTACATGTTGTATTGGAAACTGTAGTGTCCCACATGGCCTGGAATGTGACACTCCCAAAGCAATACTCGTGCTCGAGCTCACGTTTCCCAGCACGCATCGCAGCCACACGGCAGGATAAGTGTTCTCGTGAGCATCGTGGTGGGCATGTTAAGGAACCCCCTCCCCCAGGAAGCCTCAAAACTCAGACTCAGTCCCTTTACCATTTACTTTGCATTCACGAAGCTGTGAGGCATCTACAAGTGCTGTGCTTTATGGCATTTACCAAGTCACTGAATGGTTATTTCCAGAGATTACTAGTTTCTCACCAGATTTCTTTCCCCAAATCAGCCTAGTTTAAACAAAAACAAGCTCTTGGTAAGCTAGAAATACCCCATCCCTACACACAATTGCTTTTTCTATCTCCTCCAAATATACCAAACATTAACAACATAAAAGAAAGCCTTGAAATTGCCAGAACTGTGTTTCTTTGCAGAGCTGAGAAGGCTTTGCTTATTTATGAAATACTGGTTTCCTTCTGGCTCATTTTTATAATGCACATGTACATTCTACATGATGTAGACATACTATCATGCCTATGTGCACACATTTCACTGCATGGGCAGCTTTGCCTCATAATGGCATTGATGGTTTTGGCAAAACAGACCCACAATGAGCGTTAACAATTACAGTAAGAGTCAAACACATGTTCAGTTCAGATATTTAACACACTGACGTTGTATGTCAATCTAGTAGAGGGGTGAGAAACTTTTAAATGTTCAGAGAATCGTGGTTTCATCATTCTATGGTGGTAACTCCTGTGCAGGAACTCCTCAGTGACAGGACTAATGAAAACTGTAGCTGTGGAAATGCAGGACTGGCAGCCAGCTCTTGTTTATCTCCTAACAAGCTCTCTGGGGACTGAAGCAATATTATATAGATAATCTATAACTCCTGCTGTCCAGGTTCTTCACTTTCTCCCCCTCCTGAGGAAGAAAATACTCAAGAGGTGTGCACAGAACCACAGGTGCTGAATTATTTTGGTAAAAATTATTTACATTTATTTTGTATTAAATAAATAAATTATTTATTTAATTAACACATTAATTAATGTGCTGCAATAATTTGCTGCAAATCAATTTGTGGAGGGCTGGCTGGCTACTAACACAGAGAGTGCTTTCAGAAAAGAGCTTCTACAAAAGCACAAGCCTAGTTTTGTTATAAACAAAGCAAGGGACAGATGGCTGCAAAACAGATTACATGTCCCATATAGGACACAGCCTCACAATTCTATTCCACATTCTCTCAAGTGAGAATTTTATTTTCTGTTGTTGAAATTTTAGTAAAAGTACTGCTAACAGCAGTTCCTTCCACTGTGTCACTACTATTTCCCCAAACTTCATACCTCATTTTACAACTAGGCAGGTAAGTACTTTGTACTCACAGGTACGAGTAAGTACTGTACTTCATTTCAAGCAACCTATAGACCTTAAGATGTAATTTATTACATAACAGAGAACTAAGGAGATTCATGACGTACATACAGAATAGAGAGACTGGGCACAGAAGATGCAACGCTGTGAATATACGAAACTGTGGCATGTCAAAAGTAGCAGAGTGCCCTACCAAGGTGACCAACAGGAGAAGAGATCAGTTATAAGTAAATAATGGCAAAAAACATCAAATACCCTACCTTATCAATAGTAAGCATATAGAAGTGGGTGATGTCATTTTCATGTGCATATTTGATTCTTGCCATACACTCCTCTTCATCAATCAGCTCTCCCACATACTCATTCACAAACTCCCCCTGAAAGACACCAAGTATCACTAGTGAAGTATATCCCAAACCCACACACAGCATCGCAGGTCACCGATTCCCTGCTGGGTAAGAACAATTCCTACCTTTTTGATGTCCCTCTTGGCAACCAGACCCCACCCTTTGCCATCAGTTTTGATGATCTTTGTCTCAGGGTACTGGCGCTTCGTAAAGCACTGGTTCTGGCACCGCTCTCCCGCCGGACAAACTTGTGGGTGGCACTCGTACATCAGCATCCGATTGAGGCACTCGGAATCAAAACCACAAGGGTTTTCATCCGTGGGTTTGCAGTTGCACTTGGGAATCTCAGATATGTCAGCAGTGTATATCTGCACTTTACCACAAGGTTTATTCACCTGAAAAATATATTAAAATAGTTCAAATATGACTTTAGAACAGTTAACTTTATTCTAAGAGTTACACGGTGGTTGCTAATTTGGTCTTGCACCGCTAGAAGTTTCCAAATAAAATTTTACCATCTCATGACTGTGAAAGCACAGTTACCATCGTTAGAACCTGACCCCATCTCACTGCTCAGATCAAACCTTAGAGTTCCCAGTGTCATTTCCTCAAACTTTACCTTAATATGTTTGTATGGCGGAGGTTTACGTTCACTCTCCTGGGTTTCTTTGGCTTCTCGCTGTAGCTTTATTTCTCGAAATCGATCTTCAGCTTCTTGCAAAGCTGAAAAAGATTGCAGCATCAACAGAAATGCCAGAAAGAGGATTACTCCCCACAAACTGACTTGCTCATTCCTATATGTGTTAAAACAAAGCATTGTCTACTTCCTAGTCCCAACATTCAAATTTCTTGCAAACAATACTTCTGGAGTGTTAATGCTCTTAACAGATACATAAATTCTACTCTTTTAGTCTCCCAGTCTGAGAGAGTCTACTCTCTCGGTCTTTTTTTTAGCTTTCCAGAAATTAAAAATCATCAGGTATAATTTCAGTTAGATCACTGTCTTTTACAAGACATGAAAATAATGTTTTCATGCAAAGATAGTAATAGTGACTACTGCTCAGGACACCACAAATTTGTTTAATTCAGTATTGTAAAACAAATGCTCAAAATCCAAGGGTATGTGTGAAGAAAGCAAAGCATGCATATCCCAGGATTATTTCTGTTTATTTTTAGTTATGTACCATTTTTGAAGACTTTTCCAATTCCTTTGATCCCTTGGTATCTACTCCCTCTGTCTCCCTCCATGTAAGGGAACACCCGTGCTTGGTGCGTCCAATAGTAATCCTTAGAACCAAAGAAAAACACAGGAAATTCTCCGATTTCATGCTTCATTTTCTGGATATTTGGGGGAACGTTTTTCGGATGGCAAACTTCTGCAGGCCACCATCTAGCACAGAAGTACAAATAAAAAAATACAGCATTTTAGTCAAGCTCTTTCTGCCAGAGACAGTTTAACAAAATCACTTGAAACAGCAGTAACTGTTATTAAATTGTTTCCAAGACCCAAGAGGATTTAAAATCCTTTCCTCCCCTCTCTCAGTAGAGAGTGAGAGAAGACTAGAAAAGGAAAGCCTGACGCTCAGATCTGTGGGACTTCACCTGCCTGCAAGGTAAGCACACACACAGGACTTCCTGTGTCTGGGTAGCAAAATCATATTTACAAGGCCTGCAACTACTGTAATTGTCAAAGATCAAGAGAAGGTTGATAACGCCTATTAATGTTTCAAGGATAACCCCCATCTCCCTCTGTTTCACTCAAATCTCATCCAAGTGTGAAACACCAACAACCTGAGTGACTGATGCCCCAGCCTGTGAGGGAGTAATTTAGCCAATTACCAGTTATACCAATTTATTGGCAGACATCTCTGAAACAAACAGGGGTTGAAAGCTCATACATTGGAGGCAGAAGTCAGAAGACTCGAGGAGTCCTGTATGGGTAATGCCTTGGCCAAGAGCAACAGCGAGGTGCAAGTCTTTGAACCTGAAGCTTGCAAGGAGGTGAGGTCCCCAGTTCAGAGAGGAGTGAGAAATCAGTGTGCAGCAAGGCTGGCCTACAGCAGCAACCAGTTGTATGATCCTTAGTTAAACATGCCAGTACTGTAAAACAACACAAATTCCTTCATCAGACCTGTAATTTCCCAGTTTAACCCAAATAATATCCTGGAAATGGAGCTTCTTGCCCGCCCTGCAGTCGTTGCAGTACCAGCTCCCATCTGGCATTTCGATGTTTAAGCAGTCAGGGTGAAAGGCTGCCGGGCACGACTCGCAGCACAGCAAACTGCCACCTGCAGAGAGGCAAAAAAAAGGAAAAAAAGAAAAGGTTGGAAAACATCAAGATCAAAATACAAGTTTTGCATTCCAGACAGGTTTGAAACGATACACGTGTGGTAGGTTCAATTAGAAAATAAATGGTTAAAGCATGCTGACCCTCAGCAACAAATACACACAACACATAGTTGGGTACAGCAGCCAAAAGGTCCCGACTAATTTATATGCCTGGCAGACTTGGGTTAGTAACACATGCAAAATAACAAGCAAGCTGGTGATAAAAATGCCAGAATAATGCACAAATTATAATTACTTTGCTGTACTTTAATGACTACAATATGTTTAACGTAGTTGTAATATATATTAACATTTCTATGTAAGAAAAATTTTAACCACAATAGATTTCTTGGGTGATTTTGGGATTTTTTTCCCCTTCGGGGGGAGAAGGAACAAGGTTGTTAGTTTGTTCCATGAATTATCAAGTGGAAAGTTGGCTGCAGCTTAAAAGCTGCTATGCTGCATGTTAATTTGTTAACAAATCAGGTAAAGTTTCACTGCTACAAGTTTAATCAGCACTATGCATTTTGTGGTTCTCAATAAGGAACAGATTTATTGTACAAGATAAAACAAAACACCCTTAATTAGTGGCAATCCCGGCAACAACTAATACTGACTCAATTTGCTGTCTGCTGCTAAACTAAAAGCAACTCTTAAAATATTTATGGTGCAATATTACATATTAGCAATAAAGAAACACAAAAAGCTTTAGTACATTGAACACAGGGGAAAGAACAGAGGAATACTCATTAGGTGTCTCTCGTAAAGAATTAAATCAGGCTTCTGGCTGTTGGATAAAGCCCAAGTAAAAACATTCTTTAATAAATTATATCAGAAAAAAAAAAGATATTTAAAGCCCTGAAGCAGCATAAGCCAACCCGACATTACAGCAAAACCTAACGAAGTCTAACTTCATATGCATGTTTCTAACGATTTGCTATAAACAGATTAGAAAAACAACACTTAAACTGAAGAATAAAACGTTTTGATGCTGCATTTCTGAAGGAGCTCCCCACCCGTTTACCTTTGGAACACACAAAGCACCAGCTGACATTGACATGGGCGTGGTGGCTCTTGCCCTTGGTGGCAGTGAAGTGGTTGGTGCACACGATGCTGTTGGAGGCGATGACGGCGCATCCCGCGGCAATGCACACGTCCCCGGCGTGGTACGCGACGGGGCAGCGCACGCAGCGCATCATCTTCCCTGGCAAAGCACAACACTCGCGCGTTACTTTGGGGCGAGACCGCCCGGCAGCGAAGCGCGACACTGCCGCGTTGCTTTGGGACAGAACGGACTTGTGACTGCAGCACAAAAAGACGGCGGTGCTGAGACACCCTATACACACACACACACCCCCGGCCATTATGTTTTCAACATGTATTTGCAACAATACCGAATTAACAAAGGTTTTTAGAGAACCCTACACCCAATTTAAAGCATTCTAAGACTTTAATTATGAACATCAGGGTAGACCAGCTCTTCCTTAGTCACGTAATTTTGTCCGCAAATGTTGCCCAAAGCTAAAAACTTGCACAAAATCAAATGTCTCTGCTTTCACTGAGCCTTGCTGCAGTGTTTGTACATTCTCAGGTCCTGCCCTCACTGCTTGGCCTCTCTCCTCATCCTCTATGCATTCTAGATTTCATTCTCTCTTGAGAAGAAAACATGGTTATCTATGGATAACTGAAAGCTAGTTAGAAAAAGAACACAAACAAGGTAAATACTAAAGCTGACTAAAACTTATTCTATTACTACTTTTTTAAGAATTCTGAATCAATTGACAATCCATTTATGCCTAACAAAACTGCAGCTAGCAGCTCTCAAATGGACACATTCCTTACCATAAATAACATTAATTCATCAGTCATAAAAACGTAAAATGAAACTACCTTTTGAAATTCGTGGATGTGAGGGGTTACTAACATGACAACTGAGGCAGCTGTGGAGAGGACATCGAAACCCCCTATTCTCGAACACAGTGAGATGAAATTTTTTCACACAAGCTTCGTGGTAGAATTTTCCACAGTGAGACACAACACAGCGTTTCACATCTGCCTTTCTCTCCTTACACACAAAACAGGTGTGCACACCTGGTGGAAAAATAATAAACAGAATGTAACTCGTTTTTCATCCAAACACACGAATTTAAAACACTTCTCTTGTGTCTTTATGTTATGCATGAGAGAGTTGCTTTTGTTGCGTGCAGGAGGTTTTTTTCAACAAATCAAATTGCATGACTTGATGTTGCAGATATTCGTATCATAACAACTTGGCACAGCAATCTATTTACTTTAGCTCTTTAGTATTAAATACTGATCTGCTCAGGTACAAATAAAATAAAGTTACAAAGCAAACCCATTTGCAGTTGAAGTGTACACAACAGAACCCAAAGCCTCACTAACCTGATTTTATGTTCTTATTTATAAGCCTCAGTACGCCAGGACAACTATGAATTTTTAAATTTTTTTAAACCAATGAAATAAGATGATGGGTTGTCTGTGGTGCTGTGAAATTTGAAGCAGGACCACAAACCAAAGACAAGCATCCTCTAACCTTTTTTCTGGACTAGTTGGAACAGCTTTATTTTGAAGAAGCAGTTCCAACAAGGTTTACTGCATGTACTGAAATGAGCTTATGAGCAAGAACGCAAATCTTACGTGAAGTTTTGAGATTAAGAACTTCCAAGCAGTTATTACAGGATTAAAAGCAAATGAAATTAATAGCAATAAGGTAGTCTTCTAACGGGAAAAGCAAAAGATTGATATAGACACACAAAGGACTGAAAAAGAACTTAAAATGTTTCACTTGCTGTTCTTTTTTCTAGGATTTCTTAAGTCTTTGTGACAGACTTTAAATCTCATCTGTAATTGCACTCGGAGAGCAAACAATCGGTAGTTACTAAGGCAATGGAATTCTGATTAAATTAGCCACACTGCAAGAGAGTTCTCACTGAAAACAGGGTGAACTTTGTAAAACATGCACACTTGTGGTACTCTATGAATTCCCACCCTGTCAGGTCCCAAAGGATAAATAAGGGTTCTCTGGGGATACATACTCAGCCCAGGAGGATGTCCTAGAAAAAGGTATGGGAAAATTCTAACTTTTTTTTTTTTTTTTTTTTTTTAATTAATAGAAAGGGACAAACTTGCCTGATGTACATTCACTACAAATGAATTTTCCTGCTGGTCTTCCAGAGAGCCCAAGGCAGCTTACATGAAAAGCTCGATAGCAAAGTCCTTCACACAGTAGGAGATCACCTGTTTTTTCACACAGCTTTTACAACACAAAGGCATTGAATGTTAAAGAAAAGTTCATATGTGGAAAAAAACTGTTTTCTTTATTCCTTTTCATATACTGCTCCTCAAAATATCTTTTCCTATTGTTGAAATCAAATTTAACAAGCAGAAGATAATTTTACAAGCATCATCACATGCCCTGGCTTCAAGTTGAAAGTGGTAACAGAATCATTAAACCCCTAGAAATATCCCTCTCAGATCATGGTTCAGGAGTAAATACAACCTGACAGAAAAAAAGGAATAGAAAAAAAAAAGCTTTAAGAAATATTCCTTGAGCACACCAATGCATCTGAGTAGGGTTAAAAAGCATCCCTCCTTTCCTTTTCTTTGGCAAAAGGAAATCAGTTCAGTTGGCACTATGATACTTCTATGTCTGAGTGGTTAGCAGTGACACATGCATCACTAAAGATGAACCGAACAACAGTGCTGGCAGAATTTAAGGATTACCCAACATTTACAGACAGATACAATCTCATCCTCACTACTTACAAAAAATGGAAATGTAACTGCTTGCCCAGCCTCATGGAAACAAATTTGATGTGTCCACTTGGATTGTGTTACCATTTCATAGCCTAAGAGCCCTTCCAGAACTGCTGGAGAAAGGCTTTTGCTTTCAGTCGCTTCCCACCCCCACACCACGGCAGAGCAGTGCTGCCAGCTCTGCTGCACGCAGAGCACAAACCCCACTGGGCTGGACCTCCTCCTCTGAGATAACAGAGAAACCAGCAGCTCTTCTGCATCATCTAACCAGTCACCTGGCAACACTCATGTGCTTCTTCTGAGGTACAAATTATGCTTATCTTACAGACCTGGAAACTCAAGCAGAAAGGCTAAGTCACTTAATGGAGGTCAAGAAAAATAGTAATTAGGTATTAAGAGTTCCATTTACTGCCATGGCAACCTCATCACTAACAGACATCTCAGACACACATGATAAACCTGTTTCTGGCCTAATATTGTCATTTTCATATTTAAAAATATCTTTTCAAGGAAAGCTCGGGAAACAAAGCCCAGCCAACGTCTCTCACCTGACACACATATTCTTTTTTTGTTCCTGCTCCTCGCTCAGATTTTTTGGATGATATAGACACTTCAGTCTGAGTCTCATCAGCACTTTCATAGGGGGACTCTGAGCGTTCATCTCCTTGGCCATCGGAGATCTGAAGATTAAACACAGGTGTTAGAGAAAGCAGCCACAGATGGTCAGTTTTGCACAAAATAATAACTGATGGAAGCAAACACACTGTAATTCAGACTACCAGATTTAGGCACGCTCTTCTGGTTTTGTTTCCTCCACCTTCAAAAAACCATCTTGATTAAAACCAGAATATGCATTTGTGGAAGATCCATAAAAAGGACTTATACAACAACCCCCATCACCAGCAACTCTGTAGCAGCCAAAACAGAACACCAAAACTTTGTAACATGGCATTTTATTTATACTCAGTTCTGTAATACAGTTAGCAAGAAGTGCCTAGCCATAACACAGGGGTATCTTCAAATCCTTTGATTAAAGTTTGAGCATGTGGTATATAAGAGAGCAACAGTCAATTTTTTAAAAGAAACTTGGTAAACTCCAAGCTGCATATAAAAGTCTCTGACCCAAATAGTCTCCAAGAAAGTGTGAACAGCATATAGAAGAGAGAAGGAAAGGAACAGGCAGCTCTCAGTATGTTTAAGGAACATTACAGTCAACAATAAACTCAAAATACTACAGAAGATAACCCTGTTATGGATAAATCTTATATAACAGACCCAGATGTAATAAATATGGGGTGTTTGTAAAAATAGTCCTAATTTACTTTAAAAAAATCCATCCTTGGTAACATGTTTAAAAGAAAAGACAGGGCGGTTTTCAGTTCAATAGAAATTAAGTAGGTAATGGACAACCAAGTAATTTGTCTCACTGCACATTACACCAGAAGATGCAGAATTTCATGCTGTTGCCCCCAGATGGTACTCAGTGAGTTGTGCCTCACTAAGAACACTCTCCAGGAGAGCACCACAATTTGGAATTGCAAAAGGAAGCCGTCACTTCTCTTTGAGCTCATTCTAATGGTTACTCACACATGCCATCAGAAGTACTGCCTCCTGTCCCTTTTGGGTTGTCTAACTGCAGCTCACAGTTGATTATGCTTTCTCCAGGCATTTCAGCTATATTAAAAGTCCCTTGGAAGCAGACATTTTCCTCCTGTGGAAGCATGCTGCAATTAAGCCCGTTTCAATCCTTTTTGTTCCGCCCTCTAATTTTCTCCCTAGGGGACTTTTTCTAGCATCTAGAGCATTTTAGTGGGGTTTCTCTAAACCTTTTCTATGCTTTAAAAAGGATATTGAAAAATCAAGCATGAGAACTGGAGGCAATGACCCATTACAAGTCTTGTAAGTACCATATCTGAAGTAAGCCAAATGATGCCACTCTTCACTTCTGTTCTGCTGTGCAAGAATCTCCCAAGTCTCTTCAATACAGCACTGAAACTCACTCTAAATTGCTGTGCTATTTAAGAGATCATTTTGCCAATAGCCATTTGTCAGGATACAGACACACCACTTTACATGAAGAATTTATTCTTTGTTTTCAGACACAGAATCTCATATTTATCTACACTAAACCACCTTTTTCTAAAAATGGCCCAGCTGCATGCTGGGGACAGCCACATGCAACCCGTCAACTAAACCATGTAATGTGCGAATTTATTAGAGTGATTTATTTTGAAATCAGAAAGAAAAATGTAAGACCAAACCAGGCCTAGACTTAGTCTTTATAAAATCCCTTTAGAATGACTGGTTTTGAGTGATTAACTTTCACTGCTGCTGCCAGCTAACTTGCATTCCTCCATTTAACATTTGCTTTCCTTGATCATGTCTGAAAATATTTTATAAACTGGATCAGACTGACAGTTGTTGGTTGGTTGGTTTTTTTCCCCACATTACTTGCAAGGGTATAAATTCATTTCCTCAGTGCAAATAAATACTATCAAAGCGATTCATACCTCCACTTCACCTATGAATATTTCTACAGCTGGAGTGATTTGGAGATTCTGCCCGAGCATCCATCTCATAAGTGGTTAAAAAGTACCGCATGTAAACCCATTGCTTTGTTCAGGCACCAGGAAATCTCTGTCCCCTGGAAGGAGCTGTGAAATAGTAAACTGCAAATGCGACCCGAGTGCAAGGCCAGGAGCAGCCAGTTCTTGCTGGGAAGGGGCAGATAAAGGAAGGCAGCGTGGGAGCACGGCAAAAACACAAAACCAGTTTCCCTTATGGTTTAAGTAAACTTACACACATGCTCATTTCTGTTTAAACTATTCCCACAGAAACATTAATTAGTGTAAGCAGCGCACTGCTCTAACATTTTTAGTACCTCATTATGTTCTTGTTTGAACTAGCCAGAATTAGTCATGGTTAGAGAAGAAAAAAGGAAAAATAAGCTGGAAGGTCTTAGATCTGTACTTCTTTTCTACTTTAAAGCTCAACAGAACAAAACAAAGCAGTGCAAAACAAGCAGTCTTGCTGTAACCTGACACTAGGTTTCCCACCTTTTCCCCACAGCACAGAACACCTAAACCCTGAGAAAACCCATTTGTGCAGCACCCCTCGAGTTAACAGAGTGTTCCCAGCAGGAAAAGCCATAGAGCCTTGCCCTTGAGGAAGGCACTCCTCTTCCCCCAGCTCACTGCTTTTGAAGACAGAGCAGAGAAACAGAACATAGCCAGTGATAAATATATTCAGTCAAGAGAATGAGTCAAAGCAATGTCTTCCAAGATTTTCCTTGGTTTATACACTCCATTCAAATGAAGGATGCAGACCTCTCTATGGAAAGGGAACCCTATTGGCAGAAGGCAGTTTTTCAGAATCCTCCTAGATCTGGATGACAAAATCCCAGCCATTTGTGAACCTCAGGCTGACATCAATTTTTCCACAGAACGGAGATTTTACCGCCTCAGAATTAATGCAACAGTCCTTTATTTAAATTAAATGGTTACTGAGCCAAAAAAAGGAGGAGTGCTGGCAAGAATCAAACCTGGGATCACAAATGCAACCACAAAAGCCAAATTCTATCAGCCCATTCAAGATAAAACTTGGCAATTTCCACCCACCTACAGATTAATGCCAGGTTTCAAGCACAAATACCAATACACAGAGCATGAACAAAATACCCTCAGTTCATCAACTGAATGGCTACCAGGCTGAGAGTATCTTTCAAAATGTCTCCTTTACAGCTGTCAGGAGCCTCACACACTTTACAAATCAAATGCTCTATTAACCACTTTTGTACCACTCAGACAAAACTGGATACCTGCTCATGGCTCTCTCAGCTCCTAAGAGTCACTACATTCACAAGCAGCTCAGCGATACACTCCTGTGGCCTGGTGCAGGCTGCAGAATGCACCTCTTCATCCCTGCCACCACGACCAAAGGTTTAACCATCATCTTCAACAGCCATAATCCACGCACTGCTCACACACACACTTCACTCTCATCCCAGATCTCATAGCTCAGGGCCCTAATAAAGGGGAAGGCTACCAGATTCCCTGTTGTAAGAAAGGGAAGCATTTCTTTTGGGTAATTTAATTTGACCCTAACTTGCATTTTGCAGAGGTGAAAGAGCCTCTACCAGACATCTTTGGGGAAAGCTTCCTCTATGAAGAGAGCTGGAATTCAACACCTGAGCTCCTGGAATCATCCCAGAATAGCCAATGGAAATATCAGGGAAGTAAAAGAGCATCTGTTCCTTGAGGCCTGCGGAGAAGAGGCTGAGACAACCCTTCATCCAATGCTTCTCAGAGAGGACTTTAGAACCTAAGAGAGGTACAGCATGACGTGGTTGGGAAAACTGTATTTGTACACCAAGCAAGCTGTAGCAGCACTAACAGGTTCCGATTCATCCAGGGGACAGAGTTTTGCAATTAAAATACGTGTAGATTGAGACAGCCACTACGTAAAGATGATTTAGAAGAAGACTGCTAGAAATCAGTTCATGCTGATGTGACACAGCCACCTCTGCAATGAGACATAACACTTCTGTGGGTGGTTAACACAGCTTCCCACAGTGGAAGGTCTAACAGGTCACATACCAGAGCCCAAATCACAGCCTTCAATACAAATGTGGACAGGTTTTGGGGGACTTGTAGCTTTACTTGTTAAGTTACAAATATAAGTCTTTCCCTTGTAATCATGCCAGAGCTTGTCTTACATAATCAAGCCAGAGCTTGTAATATAATCCTCCGAGCAAAGGAAACTGTATATAATTAACTCTTCTGATATTCAGGCCAGGGTTCAAAGTAATCAACATTTAGATTAGTGGCAAAACATATTAATTGGTAATTTGTAGCTATTTTATTCTGCTTTACATTTGAAGTAATTTCTTATTTCTCATAAAGGCGAAGGACTGTTTTAAAGAGCATAAATTTAGGAGGAAAAAAGCCAAGGCTGTTCACTTCAGATTTTTAACAAGTGCCAAGTTTCTGCACTGAAATTGTACCTGAACTGTATCATCATCTTCACTTCTCGCTAGCAATTACTGCTGCTGTGACATGGAAGACAGCCTTCCCTGCTGAACTAAGGATCACTGCAAGCACCGTCAGCCTTCCCACACTGCACATCAGCCAGGCTTTCCTTCCCACTTCCTTCAGTTACTGAATGTCAACATTATTGCGTGAGGACTCGCCTGTAGAGGCCTTCACACTTCACTGCCCGAACACTGAGCAAGGGTGGTGTGTCAGAAATCACATGCAGCTCTTTCTACTGGAAACTGTGCACCTGCCTACGCAAGTGAGAAAAACAGAGGAAAACAGCCTAAAAACCAACTCATGCTCTTCATGTGGGGTGGGCCAGAACTTACTTCAGGGATTAGTGAGGTTCCGAATACCATTATCACTCAAAGAAGTGACCAATTTCCTGTCAGGCTCCCAAGGCAATCCTTCCTTTCCCACATGTCTCAGTCATTATTCACTACTTACACATGTATGACTCAAAAGAGAACATGTAGGGACACATTACTGCATTTTCCAAGTTCCCCATAGCTTTATTATTGAAAAAATACTTTGCTAGCAAGTCAAACTGGGACAAAATTTTGGCATCTCTGTGAATTCTTTGTGTTTAGTACTGTATTTTTACCCTTCAAAAGACAGAAATTGTAGCAATGGGTCATTAAAGAATTGGGTTTACTCATCTCTGGATATTTTGAGCATACATTTTACACTATTACTGTATTTTTGGAACAGTTACTCAGGCCCACAGCGGTACAGGGATCAGCATATAAAGATTTCAAATCCCATAAAATATTTCTAATTTTCTTTTGAACTATATGCTAAAATTCCCAGTTCACAGTAACCAAAAGAAGTGCTTAAGGGATTCTTTCAGACAAACATCAACCTATTTTTAGAAAGACTATGTAACAATGCTTATAAAAGCCATCTTCAGCATTAATTCCTAACTGAACGGACATGCTCTGCATACCGCAATATTTGATGTATAAAGCCAGATTACATCAGCAAGCACTGCTGAACACTGGGTAATTGTTTAATTGCTAAATATAAGGATGAGATTTATTTTTCTTCTTGCTTCCTGGACTACTTCTACCTGTTACGTGCAAAAGGGACCTACACATGCATACGGATGCAAGGACTATTGGTGGAATAACGGAGTTTCCGTGGCGTGATTATATTGAGTAAATAAGTGTTTGGTTTTCACTGAGCTTGCTGAACAAGCTTAGAGGAAATGTGCACAACTCTACATAATACTTACAATAAGAAAACACACTAGAGGATTGAAAGGAATTAAACTGAGTCAGCTATGTGCATTTTCTGAGTTTATATGTTTATATTTTTAATTTTGTCTTTTGTCTGAAGCACTCTAAAATGATTAAAGGGGGGTGGGCAGGAAGTCAATTTGACAGAAGATTCTGTACACAGATTTTGTGTACAAAATCAATTCTCAATGTTTTTCCTCCCGCAAGACTTCCTGCAGCTGCAACACGAGTCCTGCAGCTGCAACACTGAGTCCGAGTTAACTGCACAGCTCATCGCACCACCAATTAAATCGTTCA
>VYZQ01021615.1:0-10368 GCA_013400655.1 Mystacornis crossleyi
CACACGCTCACTCACACTCACACGCCCCAAGCTCGCTTTTCTTGCAAAGCCCAGAGCTGATCTCTCAATCAAAGGCTTTGTTCAGCCTGGGGGAGGAAGGGGGAGTTGAACCCACACCCCCACCAAGCCCTGGGCCACGTGTTCCTGGCCATGAAGGGGAAAATTTTCTGCAGATGGCTGAGGAATTCACCTGCAAGAAACAACAGAGAGAGGAAAAAAATCCGCCTCTTTGCCGGGCTGTGGGTGCAACCTGCAGCTGTGGGGGTTTGGGGCATCATCACCTCTGCTTGTCCTTGATCCCAGCAGAAGGGTGGGTGTTATTCCCAGGGCAAAGCCACCCCTCCAACACCTCCCGAGTGTGTCCTCTTCAAGATCTCTGCCGGGGTGTGAGTGTTCCCAGTGCTGGGATTCAGGTGTGAATTTCAGCACACAAAGATGGAAAATTGAGAGGATCCTCAAGACGGTGAAATTGGGAATGCCTTTCTCTATAAAGGACACAACTGCTCGCTGAACATTCGAGGTTTGCAGGTCTTCATCATCTTCCCTTCTCTCAGTGGAGACCCTCCAGGTAACCTCTAAGTGCAGGTAAATACAGGCTGCAATTGCAAGGGGACAAAATTTTTCTGCCCACGGGACCTCAGCTAGGTTATTAAGAAAAGAAAAAAAAATTCTTATTAACTGCAGGGAGAACAGAAAAAAAAAAACGGGGGGCAGAAAAAAAGTCAGGCTCAGACAGGAGTGTAGAACCCCTTGGAAACCTGCTGTGGTCTACACTGTGATTGAGTTTGTAGAAGTTGGAGGTGTTTCTCTGGGTTTCAGGGCTGGACTGGCTGCTTTGACCAGGGCAGCTTCAGATATGGTGAAATCTGAGGTGCAAGTGCAGCTCTGGCACCTGGAAATGTGAGAATGTGGGAACTCAGGGGATATGTCCCATAACAGGGGACCTGAAACTCTGCACCGGCAGAAATGTGAATTGTTAATGGCTCCTGTAATGTTTGGCACGAGAGAGAACCGGAGAGTTACACCAGGAGAAACTCTTGAAAGACAAAACTCGTATTTCTGCTGGGCAGAAGCTCCCACTGTGCAAGGACGAGCTGTGTGGAGCTGTGACCATGTCTGCCACTGCCACCTGTGCCACATCAAGCCTGCTCTGCAGCAGAAGTGGCAGCAATGGCACAGCCAATGCCACCAGCCCCTCAGCCTGGAGTTGTTAACCTGGCTCTGCTCGTCTGGGCATCCTCCTCCCTAAGATACAGCAGAGGTGGGAAAGAAATGAGGTGCTGAGGGATTTTTTTTCCCCTTGACAGCAGAGACATCTCTATTTTAACCTCTCTCTGTTCTCATCTCGGTTAGTATTCCCAAGTATGGTGCATAAATAATAAAACCGTGCAGTTCAGTGAATTATTTTCTCTTTTTTTTTTTCTAGAAAAGATTTTTTTCCCTTTCTTTCCCCTCCCTTCCCACACCCTTCTCCTTTCATCTTCTGAATAGAGACCCCATAAGAAATGATGGGCAGCCCTCCAGGAGTAATGAGACAAAGATGATAAAGTAAACCTCAGAAGAGGAAGAATTGGCTATCGCAGCAGCCTTTTTGCATTTGTAGGGCCAATAGAAAAACCCAGAGCCTGTCAGGCATTAAAAGAACCTGCACCAGCTGAACACAAGGCCCAGACAATTGTCTAAGTCTATATTTAGGTGCTGAGTTGGAGGCACCCCAAGCATCTACAGGTAGATGTGGATAGACCCTTCAAGGTGTGTCAGTGTTTGAATTTAGGGCTCTTCCTAAAGCCACTGCCAGCCCCCAAAGGGGAGCAGTTACTCACTGATCTCCTCCAGTTTTGGTCCCCCACGTCAGAGCCTCAGGAGCCCAATTTGCTCCCGGTGCCGTTATCTGCCTCCGACTGGGAGAATTCCATTAAATTCCTACCCAAGTGAAATAATTGCCTGGCTTTTCGTGCCGCCTTCAGCCCATTGTTGTTTGAGTCTCCAGTGGCTGGAGGATGCTGAGATGGAAAGATCCAGACGAATCTATGGAGTTAAAGGCTGGGAGAGCCCATTGTTCTGACTCGACATTTAATGAGTTCTCCCCCACCCCATTACTTTGCCTCATCTCTTCATTGCTATCAGCAGCAAAGTGTCTGCAAATAATCGTGTCCCAGTCCTATAGCCCATAATGAGCTCATCCCAACGCAAAAGAAATGTTATCTCTAACGTGTTAAAAAGCCAAATTGCTGCCTGCCTTTGAAGTGGTGTAAAGTCCCAATCAGCAGCGCTGAGCCAACGAATCGCTTGGAAAGCCACACTCGGATGTCTGGATGTCTCGTTGTTATTATTAGGATGGGGAAGAAGAAGTGAAGATAAAGTTTGATTCTACATAATGGAGAATTATTGTGGGGAGGGAGAGAGCTCTGCCTGCTAAAGAGATAGTGCCAGGTTTGATGAGGAAACACTTCATATTTCCTCTCCCTTGAAATCCGAGTGCACTTTTCCCAGGTCGGCTGGAGAGGAACGGGTTTGAAGGTGTCACTCAACACTTGTGGAGAGGAGCCCTCCCTTTTCCAGATGCAGAGCAACATGGAATGTTCACTGATACTGTGTTATGTCACAGAGTCATGGAATGGCTTGGAAGGAACCCTACCAATCATCCCATTCCACCCCTGCCATGGGCAGGGACACCTTCCACTGTCCCAGGTTGCTCCAAGCCCCGTCCAACCTGGCCTGGGACACTTCCAGGGATCCAGGGGTTAGCCACAGCTTCTCTGGGAACCTGTGCCAGGGCCTGCCCACCCTCCCAGGGAAGCTGGAAGAAAGAAAGGGGACAGCAGGACACAGACAGGAGGACTCACCCTGGCAGTTTCCCACCACTGCATCCATGGGTTGCACATCCCGATCACCACTAAAAACCCTCCTGGGATGTTCCTCCTGCAGCAATGAGATGCCCAAAGTGAGACCTGAGCTGGCCCTGTTGGAGTGTTGGATCCATGGTCTCAAGGCCAGGAAATTTTCCAGCTCTAGGAGAGAATGCCAGCTCCAGTTCCTGACAGGGGGAATTTTGCTGCTCACTTGTTTCCCACACCTCCAAACCCCACTGTGGTCAGACAGGAAGGTCCCTCGTGGTGCAGAACACATGTTCAGCCTCTCCTGTGGCTAAAACAGATCCATATTCATTCACCTGATTCCCACTTTGGCTGGATTAAGAGGATATTTTTTCTTCATCTTCTCTGTTCATTCGTGCGCTCGGGAACATTCCCATCTTTTCCACCCAAGGAAAATTGAATCTCCAAAGCCCAGCGCCACTATCAGCATTAAATCTTCCCTGACATAGATCCACTTTATTGCAGTTTATTAAAATATATTGATGCTGCACTGAAACCCTGAAAAAGCCTCTCCCTGGGAAATTCAATCTTTTCCAAGAAACCAAAATTCTGTTTTGAGGAGCCCAGAACAAACGATGGCAAAGTCTCATTTTGTGGGATATAAGCAGAAGGATATTTTCACTAAATATGAGAAGATGCACAAGAAATCAAGAGTGAATTTTTCCCATGGTGATTGTGGGTCCACAATAGGTTATATCCAAAATAAGACTAGAAAGGCATCTCAGGCCACCAAATCCATGTGGGTGCTGTGCTCCGTGGCTCCGGGGGATATTCCCGATGAAGGGATCTGGAGTTTCAGAGCAGTTTGGGCTCCACTGAAGCAATGGATGGCTGGCTTTTAAGTTACCTACCTGAATTAATAAGTATGAAATTATTAGATTAATGTTTATTANTCCCCTCCCTTCCCACACCCTTCTCCTTTCATCTTCTGAATAGAGACCCCATAAGAAATGATGGGCAGCCCTCCAGGAGTAATGAGACAAAGATGATAAAGTAAACCTCAGAAGAGGAAGAATTGGCTATCGCAGCAGCCTTTTTGCATTTGTAGGGCCAATAGAAAAACCCAGAGCCTGTCAGGCATTAAAAGAACCTGCACCAGCTGAACACAAGGCCCAGACAATTGTCTAAGTCTATATTTAGGTGCTGAATTGGAGGCACCCCAAGCATCTACAGGTAGATGTGGATAGACCCTTCAAGGTGTGTCAGTGTTTGAATTTAGGGCTCTTCCTAAAGCCACTGCCAGCCCCCAAAGGGGAGCAGTTACTCACTGATCTCCTCCAGTTTTGGTCCCCCACGTCAGAGCCTCAGGAGCCCAATTTGCTCCCGGTGCCGTTATCTGCCTCCGACTGGGAGAATTTCATTAAATTCCTACCCAAGTGAAATAATTGCCTGGCTTTTCGTGCCGCCTTCAGCCCATTGTTGTTTGAGTCTCCAGTGGCTGGAGGATGCTGAGATGGAAAGATCCAGACGAATCTATGGAGTTAAAGGCTGGGAGAGCCCATTGTTCTGACTCGACATTTAATGAGTTCTCCCCCACCCCATTACTTTGCCTCATCTCTTCATTGCTATCAGCAGCAAAGTGTCTGCAAATAATCGTGTCCCAGTCCTATAGCCCATAATGAGCTCATCCCAACGCAAAAGAAATGTTATCTCTAACGTGTTAAAAAGCCAAATTGCTGCCTGCCTTTGAAGTGGTGTAAAGTCCCAATCAGCAGCGCTGAGCCAACGAATCGCTTGGAAAGCCACACTCGGATGTCTGGATGTCTCGTTGTTATTATTAGGATGGGGAAGAAGAAGTGAAGATAAAGTTTGATTCTACATAATGGAGAATTATTGTGGGGAGGGAGAGAGCTCTGCCTGCTAAAGAGATAGTGCCAGGTTTGATGAGGAAACACTTCATATTTCCTCTCCCTTGAAATCCGAGTGCACTTTTCCCAGGTCGGCTGGAGAGGAACGGGTTTGAAGGTGTCACTCAACACTTGTGGAGAGGAGCCCTCCCTTTTCCAGATGCAGAGCAACATGGAATGTTCACTGATACTGTGTTATGTCACAGAGTCATGGAATGGCTTGGAAGGAACCCTACCAATCATCCCATTCCACCCCTGCCATGGGCAGGGACACCTTCCACTGTCCCAGGTTGCTCCAAGCCCCGTCCAACCTGGCCTGGGACACTTCCAGGGATCCAGGGGTTAGCCACAGCTTCTCTGGGAACCTGTGCCAGGGCCTGCCCACCCTCCCAGGGAAGCTGGAAGAAAGAAAGGGGACAGCAGGACACAGACAGGAGGACTCACCCTGGCAGTTTCCCACCACTGCATCCATGGGTTGCACATCCCGATCACCACTAAAAACCCTCCTGGGATGTTCCTCCTGCAGCAATGAGATGCCCAAAGTGAGACCTGAGCTGGCCCTGTTGGAGTGTTGGATCCATGGTCTCAAGGCCAGGAAATTTTCCAGCTCTAGGAGAGAATGCCAGCTCCAGTTCCTGACAGGGGGAATTTTGCTGCTCACTTGTTTCCCACACCTCCAAACTCCACTGTGGTCAGACAGGAAGGTCCCTCGTGGTGCAGAACACATGTTCAGCCTCTCCTGTGGCTAAAACAGATCCATATTCATTCACCTGATTCCCACTTTGGCTGGATTAAGAGGATATTTTTTCTTCATCTTCTCTGTTCATTCGTGCGCTCGGGAACATTCCCATCTTTTCCACCCAAGGAAAATTGAATCTCCAAAGCCCAGCGCCACTATCAGCATTAAATCTTCCCTGACATAGATCCACTTTATTGCAGTTTATTAAAATATATTGATGCTGCACTGAAACCCTGAAAAAGCCTCTCCCTGGGAAATTCAATCTTTTCCAAGAAACCAAAATTCTGTTTTGAGGAGCCCAGAACAAACGATGGCAAAGTCTCATTTTGTGGGATATAAGCAGAAGGATATTTTCACTAAATATGAGAAGATGCACAAGAAATCAAGAGTGAATTTTTCCCATGGTGATTGTGGGTCCACAATAGGTTATATCCAAAATAAGACTAGAAAGGCATCTCAGGCCACCAAATCCATGTGGGTGCTGTGCTCCGTGGCTCCGGGGGATATTCCCGATGAAGGGATCTGGAGTTTCAGAGCAGTTTGGGCTCCACTGAAGCAATGGATGGCTGGCTTTTAAGTTACCTACCTGAATTAATAAGTATGAAATTATTAGATTAATGTTTATTAATTTTATAAAATTATATTTCAATTTTTTATATAGAAGTGTATAGCTTTATTAAAACGTAGTAATAAATTTTAGAAGGCTGATGGGCTTCTTTACTCACTCTTTCCTCACAGGGCTGGGCTGGGGCCATGCCAAGGTCTATTGGTCACACTCTCAGGCTGGTCCATGTTATGTGAGGGCAGAACATCCTCAGCAACAGCGACAGAAACACCAAAAAGACCCTTAGCAAAGCTTTTAAATTCAGGTTTGGGTCTTATTTCTTATCCATTCCTGCTCAGCACCTTAGAGTACAAAGGCATGGAAAAGCTGCTTTGTAGAGGAAGGGAAAGCATCCTTTGTTGTTTGAGTTTGTCCTGAAGAGCCTCAGTAAAACCTGATCCTTCCGACGTTCCACAGTGCAGCCAAAATTTGCATTTCCCATTCCACGAGGCAGCCAAAATTTGCATTTCCCACTCCACGAGGCAGCCCTAAAGACAGGGAATTCTGTGATGATTTTTCTCCTCTAGATTTTTCTCCTCTATTCAACAGGAAGGTGAAACAAAACTCTGTTCTCGAGAACGTGCCCACCTCACAGAAATGAAGAACCAGAGTGGCCTGAATCATTTACTGAGCTCTGGTGGCCACAGCTTCATTCTCACATGTGGGGAAAGGGCTTATCAAAGGTCCCAGCTCCTGCTGACCACTGCTGGGACCCTTTTCCCTTTGCCTGTTTTTGGGAAGCACACAGTGGGAAAACCAACCGAGGGTCTGTCCACAGGCAATGGAGAGAGCTGGGAAACACGGGACCTTTTTTCCGAGAGAAAGGTGAATTGCTGTCGTGAAGGATGAAACCCCTGTCACCAAACCCTGTCATCATCATTGTCCCTGCCCTGGGGCATCCCCGTGTGTGACACACACGGCGTGGTCGTTGTCACCTCCCATGAGGATGATGCTGGAGCTTACGGATGGTTTAGGAACACAAAACACTTCCTTGTGAAGTCTTAAGCTGCCTCTGCCTCGAGCACTGCAATCAAAACAAAGGAAAATAATACTTTTGTTTCACTAATCTTCTGTAGACTTGGTAAAATATATAATAGCTTCCATTAAGCCCGAGTTAGTTAATTACTAGGTAGGAAATCCAATATCTTCTCAGGCTTATTTTCCAGTTGTCATTTTGCAAGAGAATTTTTGCTTTGACGTCATTGCGAGACAAAAAACACTCTGTGGACAAAAAAAACCACAAATCGGGGGAAAAATACATCAATACTGTTTTTCTTATAGCCTGACACTCATTGGGTGGAATTTTGTGCAATATTGTCAGCCTGCCTCTGGCAAAGCTCCGTTTTCAACCCAAATGTGTGCAATCATAGGAGACAGCTCATGGAGCCGTTCCTGGAAAAGCTTTGCAGATCTTGCAGGTCCTTTCAGGGCCGCCTTCAGGTGCTGACCAATGCCTCAAGGGCCACTCCTCACTGAAGAAAAAATAAAAATATACGTGGACATTTTCATGTTGGAATTCAGCGCCAGCATTTAATTAATTTTCCATAAATTCCGTTGCATTCCCACACAGGTGTAAATCAGTTCCACGACCTTCCTTGGTTAACAAGGATGTTACCATTACCAGGGTGCCATCCTTGGAACAGAGGGGTAATTATGTTCATTAATATTAATCTGATCACCCGCTGCATCTATTTTCCTGGTTCAGCAGGAGCTGAATTAAAATGCAATCTGGCTTTAGCAAGGTTTCTAATCTGATTAATTACTATCCAGCTTATTCACATACAAAGCCATAAAAGCACCTATCAAACCAAAATACCTGGTCATTTGTTCTGCATGTTTGTGTGGAAGTGCTGACTGCAGAAGTTCCTACAAAAAAAATCCCATATTCTGTTGGAATCTGCAAGGCTGAGGTGGAAGTTAAATATAATTTAATGTTGAAGGGGTTTTCTCCTCTGGAATTTTGTTTTGGAAGAGAACCTGAGGGAAAAAATTCTGACAATGTCAAAATATTCTGTTTTGACTATTTCGGAACAAAATGTTTAGAGTTTCCTTTTCGAGAGGGATTTTGTTTTGAATTTTTTGGTTTTGTTATATTTTTTTAATAATAAATACATTATATTGTATTATAGAAAGAAAAGTTCGAGAGCCATAATGAAAACAAATGGTTTTATCTACAGAAAACACTTTCTGGATTCTTCCTGTGGAAAATGTGACTTTGGAGCTTTGCACAGCCTCTGGTTTGTAACAAAGGGCTGGAGGCTGCGTTGGCCTTGAAGGAGGCAACAGAGAGAACCTGGCCTCATCTTTCATGCCGAAGGACCCAGCAGATCTGTTTTTATCAGATTCCCAGCTTGGATTCAAAGCTCTGGGTGGTGTTTTATGAAAGGTGAACTGATGGAGAGTGGTACATTTGCTTCCCTTCCTTTTCCCACCAGATTCCTCCAGGCTTACAGGCAAATGATGAAGAAATAAACCAAGTTTATGGACTTGTCCACATCCCATTATGGATGGGATCCTACACCACCCTGTCAGAGATTTGTGACACAGGTCAAGGAGAATGGAGTTGCTTCCCAAGGAGACCCACGACAATTAGAACAACTGTTCAAGGGCATTAATAGAATCATGGAACGGTTTGGGTTGGAAGAGACCTCAAAATTCATCTCATTCCACTGTCCCAGGGTGCTCCAAGCCCCGTCCAACCTGGCCTTGAGCACTGCCAGGGATCCAGGGGCAGCCACATCTTCTCTGTGCCAGGGCCTCACCACCCTCACAGGGAAGAATAAAAAGTTTAATTTCATTCTCTTTGGCTTCTCATTGCTCCTTATTTAAAAGGTTAAATGCCTCCTTTGGACCTGCTCCCTCTGGCAAACAAAATGCCAGCACTCCCAGGGCTGAAAGAAGATGTGTTATATTAATAAAATTATTTTCCAAATGAAATTTAAACCTGGGGAAAAAAAAAAAAAACCAAACCCAACAATGTTTGTCCATGAAGGGGAAAATTTGTTTGCCATAATCTGCTTTGCTTCTCCCTGTCGTGGTGGCTGCTGGGAGGAGTCTGGGAGGAAGGAAGAAAGCTCCTGGGCTGAAAAGTTATAGTCTGAAGGGATAACGAAGGAGGCAGCTTATTTTTAAACTCCTGCTGAATAATTAAATTGATAATGGGGCATGACCTCACTCTTGCTGCCATCTCCCAGCTGAAAAGGGCTGGATCCTCACCTTGCCCAGTGATGCCAACAGAGACCTGGAGCCTGAAGGTCCGGCCCTGGGGGATGCTGCAGGTCCTGCCCATGCCTGGCTGGAATATGGGAATTTGGAAGCTTTTTGCTGCAATCTGTGGTCGGGATTCCCAGCCCTGCCAGCAGTGCCGGGAATCAAACCACAGCCTTTATTGTAATCCGATAAAACCTCAACAGCCTCTCCTCCTCCCCGATGGCAAATTAAGGGCCTCGTTTGCTCTGCACTGGCCTCCTTGCCCTTTTGTTTAAGTCTCAGCAAAGAGCCAGGCAGGAGCAGGGAGGGAAAACGGATCCCGGATTCCCCCATTCGGCCGCGCGGCTTGGAGGAGCGCAAACAAAAATCCGATCTTCCCGACGGATCCGATTTCCAAAGGCACTTTGACACCTGGCTGGAGCACTTTGGAGCTGGAAGCAGCTGTGGGGCTTCATGGGATGAACTCCAGCGCACCTTCTCTGCAGCCCTGTCCAAGTTTCCCTGTTTTATTTCTTGGAAATGCAATCAGCTCCGAATCTTAGGTTTCTCCCATGCTGGCAAGAGCGAGATTTAGCCTCAGACTGGAAACCTTCCAGTGAAACGTTCAGCTGTGTTCGTTCTTTCCCTGTGGGATCCTCCCAGTGCAAAGCGCTGTCCCCTCGGAAGGAGCCGTGTGGATGCTGATAACTCTCGGCACTGATTCCAGGGATCCGTCTCTTTCGGGGACCCGGGGATGCTGCTGCTCCCCAGGTCCCTCTGCAGAGAGAGTTTCCATCCCTCCGGGGTCATTGATGAACTTGCTTCTTGTTTTTGGCAGATGGCTGAGCCCCTGCACCCGACACCCGCAGCTCATCCCCCTGCTGAGGGTTCGTCCCTCAACCCCTCATCCCTGACCCAATCCTGAGGGTTCATCCCTTACTCCCACATCCCTGACCCAATCCTGAGTGTCCATCCCTCAGCCCCTCAGCCCTGACCCAATCCTGAAGGTTCATCCCTTAATCCCACATCCCTGACCCAATCCTGAGTGTCCATCCCTCAGCCCCTCATGCCTGACCCCATCCTGATTGTACATCCCTCAACCCCTCATTCCCG